>JAHXMU010000708.1:1976916-1988662 GCA_019455685.1 Philornis downsi | reverse complement strand
AAATGAAAACTCGCTATCGTTTCCTGAGGCGCCATTCATTAGACAGTGGAATACTGGAATGCGGTTTGCGTCTTAAGTCTTTTGTTTATTGGACGCTGGCAAAGAGGACAGTTGCGTTTAAAACATCTGACAGCTTAGGCGATTAAGAAAATGCGTTTGTAATACAAATATTTGAGTTGCTCAAAAATGTAAAGTTGTGCTACTGAACTGATAAACAATACGATTATTTGCAGAAGATGGCCAAGTTAAAAATTTGTTTTCCATAATCGTCGAAATATAACTCAGATTTTTATTAGAATTTAAAAAAAAAAAAAATCGAAAGTTGTCAAATGTTTAACTGTTCAACAAAATACTAAATAAAGTACAGGGTGGGCCATAACATAAAAAAATATATTTGTATTTTTAAAAAGTAGAAGCATGGGAATTTTAAGACTTAAAAATAATGTTGTCCAAATGGATTCCCTCGGCTGCTTGACACTCTTGGAACCGAAGCCGCAAATTTTGGAAAACTCGTTGAAAAATTGTTCTCGGTATTTTGTTACTTTCCTGAATAATGTTCCTCTTCAACTGCTCTAAATTGGTCGGATTATTCTCGTAGACTACCGATTTGAGGTAGCACCATAGAAAATAATCGCATGGAGAGAGATCGGGGCTACGTGGGGGCCATTCAATATCCCCGCTTTTCGAAATTAGTTTTCCAGGAAAAACATTTTTCAGCAGCTCTATGGATATCCTGGCCGTATGACATGTGGCCCCATCCTGTTGAAACCACATCCTCGAGGTATTGCCTTGAAGTTCTTGCAAAGCTGGCACCAAAAAGTCTGCTAGCATGTTGCAATAATTGTTCGCTCTAACCGTCATCGCATGCCCTCTTTCGTCCTCAAAAAAGTATGGTCCAATAATACCGGTTGATGTTATCCCAGCCCACACGACAAGCTTAGGGCTGTGAAGTGGACGTTTATGCAAGCGTCGGGGATTAGTCTCGGACCAGAACCGACAATTTTGCTTGTTCACATGGCCATTAAGGTGAAAATTTGCCTCATCACTAAAAATCACGTTGTTGAAATTGTTGAACTGCTCTAGCATCAAATTGACAAAGTTAAGTCGGTTATTGGCATCATCGGGTTTTAATTCTTGGACTATCTGAATCTTATAAGCCTTCAAATGCAAATCACGTTTCAAAATTCGTCGTAAAGTTGTTCTTTTGACATCCAAAGACTGACTTCTCTTACGTGTTGACTGTTGCGGATTTCGCTGAACTGAAACACGAACACGCTCCACAATGTCGGCTGATCTTGCAGAAACTGGGCGACCACGAACCGTAATTGGTACTGTTGAGTCGGTTGTTTCGAACATTCTGATCCATTTTCGTATCACATTGGCGCTTGGAACTTCACTTAAATCGTGTAAACCGTGTTCGTGCCGATACAAACGTCGTGCAGTAATCACTGATTTATTGTTTTCGTAATACGCTCGGACACAAAATGCACGCTGCACTCCCGTGTATGGCTCCATGGCGACTAAATTTCCAGGAAGCGGCGCAGCGAACAACATATCCCCCCGCCACGCCGCGCGGCGCGTTACCGAGAAATTGAAGAATTAAATTTCCAACACTCATATGGCCCACCCTGTATTTGAAATTATTATTTCGATTATTTTCTACAGGCGATGTATAATAGATAAGGATGTCTATTCCAGTCACCACCTAAGAAGAAGATATTTGAAATGCATCGTAGTGATTTTGTTTAAAGAATCTCACTTTTTGAAAAAAAGAAAACGAAAATAAGCTTAAATAAAAATGTAACATTTCAGAAGATTCAAAGCAATTCTTTCAAGCAGTTTTGCTACTTTTAGAAGTTGGAAAGCAAATCTAATATATTAATTTGTTTCTGGTTTTAAGGAATACGCACTGAAGAGGGTTTAGAAATAACATTAATTCAACTTTCAAAAATTACGTTTAGTTCTCAGTCGAAATATTGGTACTGTTTTTGTTCATGAACTTAGCAATTTTGAAAGGATATAACTGTTTATCTTATTCCCTTGTCAAATTACTACATAAAGTTGGTTTCAGAAAATTCGTCCATCTATTCGAATGGTTAACACAACAACTTAAATACATAAAGACTAAGCAAGATATCACTTTTAGGAAGTGTTATCATATTCTATTGAGGTACCTCCCACAAAAATGGGGTTATTTATAGTATACTTTGAAAGTACACTTCTAACAAAATTAATTTTCAAAATGTTCCTCAACTAGTAAAATATTTACCAGGAAATATTCTATTTCAAATAGCTAAGAAACCCCAAATTGACTTAAAAAACTTTGATATTATATTGAAGCCAACAAAATAACTACATCAAAAATCTGTCATAAACTCACAAGAAAGAGAAAGTTGGGGTTGAATTAAGATACTAGAAATTATTAAAGAAAAAAACTCATTCTCTGCTTAAAGTTTTTTTCAGAATTTTGATGTCAACATTAATGGAAAAGTAAGTTGGGGTTGAATTAAGATACTAGAAATTATTAAAGAAAAAAAACTCATTCTCTGCTTAAAGTTTTTTCAGAATTTTGACGTCAACATTAATGGAAGCGGAATTGAGTTGTAGATGAAATGAAGTGCCTCGGTATAACACTTGATAAACGACTTGATTTTCGTGCTCATCTTGATTCTATATTTCCAAAGATATTTTTTACTCTGCGGAAGTTATACAATATGAATATATTCCTTCCAATTCATATTAATGAGAGGTTAGCTCATGCCTTGCTGATGTCTCAAATTATTTATGGTATTGAAGTCTTTTCTTTATCAGAAAATATACTATTTCAAATAGCTAAGAAAACTCAAATTGACTTAAAAAACTTTGATATTATATTAAAGCCAACAAAATAACTAAATGAAAAATCTGTCAAAAACTCATAAGAGAAACTTGGAGTTGAATTAAGATACTGGAAACCATTAAGAAAAATACTCAATATAAGGAATATATTCCAATCCAATTCATATTAAAGAGTGGTTAGCTCATGCCTTGCTGATGTCTCAAATTATTTATGGTATTGAAGTCTTTTCGGGAACAAATCTTCGTTACTTTAGGAAATACTTTATATACTTTATTTAATATGATAGAAAGGTATGGGTATAGTTTGAGGTGCTATGATCATATTTCACAATATGCTATACGTTTTTTACGTGTTCCCTTTAAGAATTATGTTGAGTTTCGAATCATTAAATCATTTTATAAATTGGTAATATCTGATTTACCACATTTACTGCGAAGTAGATTCAGTTTCACTAGATCAACTACACAGATCCACAATTTGTAATTCCTCAGGCTGTTCTATATTCTTAAAATCATTCACGGTGCGCGTTTGCAGAACTTGAGATCATTTCCCTCTACATCCACCAAATTATGCTTATTCAAATCAAATTTTCCAACACAAATATATTAGATTTGCTTTAAGTGAACTTCAGTAGCCTATTTTACATTATAAGCTCATTACCGACGCTTGGTTTTTCTTTTCTATTTGCTTTATACCCGTATTTGGTTATGGAATCATAATATGAACTTTGCTATTAAGATTTGAATTTATATCATTTTTAACTTTATTTTATTATTATTTTTCTTTTTGGATGTTTAATATTGTATTAAAAAATTTTACATTTTATTTGTGATGTTATATTATTGGCCTTTTTGGCTTTCCTGCATCACGATGTATGAATAAATGAAATGAAATGAAATACTAATACCGCGAAAGTAGATAGACACCCATGGGTCGCCCTTTTTAAACGCAGGGCATAATACACTTAGATTCCAGTAGTCGTATATACAGGGTGTCCGTTGAAAAGGTATACTCCTTTGTTTATAATTTTTGATTAATGAAAGAAAATGGATCTTATCACAAATGCGAGCCATTTCGAGCACACTTTTTATTACATTCTCACACATTTCAGGCGGTACTTCATTAATTTCATTACGAATATTTTGTTGGAGTTGCTCAAGCGTTTCTAGTTTGTTTGCATAAATCTTGCTTTTCAGATATCCCCACAAAAAGAAGTCTGGAGCAGTCAAATTAAGCGACCGTGGAGGCCATTCAACATCACCATTTCTTAAAATAATTTGTTGTGGGAAAAGCTCTCGCAGTATTTCCATTGTAATCCTGGCTGTATGCAATGTGGCATAGTCTTGTTGATACCATATGTTAATCAAGCCCAAAGTATGCAGTTGTGGCGTTAAAAAGTTTTCAACGATATCGCTCCCCATTGACAGCTACCGTTACGCCATTTTCAGTTTCAAGGAACTCACCTAATTGCACACCAGATGGTCACTTTTAATGGATGCAAAGGTGACTGATGAATAATTTGAGAGTTTCCCATTGCCCAGAACCGATTATTCTGTTTATTCATTCTGTTTATCCATTCAAATGAAAATGTGCCTCGTCACTCATTACGACTTTTTCATGAAAATCAGGGTTGTCAGAGGCGAGCTGTAGCATCCCATTGACATATGTACGGCGGCGTAAATGGTCTTGTAGAAGAAGCTCTTGTATCACTGGAATCTTAAATGGAACCAAATGCAACTCCTTGTGCAAAATTGTGGCCAAAGTTGTTCTTTGAAGACCAAGCTCCTGGGCACGGCACCGAATTGAGGTTGATGGATTGTTTTGAATACTTTCCTGAGCAGCAGTAATGTTTTCAGCCGGTCTTGCAATACGTCGTGGTCCATGCTTGGTCCTATCAACTACAGACCCTCTTTCTTCCAAATCATTCACTACACGATAAATAGTGCGTCTTGTTAGCACGTTGTTTCTACCAAAAATTTCACATAACTTTCTCATCGTCACCGTAATCGATGATTGATTTTGATAAAATGTTTTAACTATTAAAACACGTTGGTTTATCGCACATTTTTCCATCATAAATTTGCCACGTCTCTACTATGAACTGTCAAGACTAATGTTTACCAAAATGGCGGCAAAACAAAGTAGTATACCTTCCTGACGGACACCCTGTATATACAGTGGACGAAAGCATTTTTGAAAGCTACTTTTACCACAATTTATTTATTTGCGCTGTCATCCAGAACTGGTAATTTACAGAAGTGTTTTATTTATATATTAGTATTTATAGGAAAATGACTTAAGTAAAGTTGGGACAAAAGCGAGTTTATTCTCCTTTATAGTTGTGCTTTTTTAAACACATATTCGCATGCAATTCCCTGAATTGAATTTTCTACAAATCGCAAATTATAGCCATTCTTTAAAACATCGATTTTTGCAAAATTACATAATGTCTCTAAAAATTTATATAATGAAAAATATGTAGTTTTTTCTATTGTTATTTAAGTCTTTAAGACAGATTTTGTCGTCTAAGAGTGGTTTAAAAATTCTGTATTTCTCGAGAGTTATGAAAAATTTTTACAATGGCGATTTTTTGAAAACATCCCTAATTCTCAGAACAACAATTTGTACTTAAAGCGTTAGTTAAGACGTTTTCTCTTGTAAACCCAGATATCATTGCTTGCAAGGGATCTGGGCTTGCAAGGGAAGACGGCTTAACTAACGATTTAACTACAAATTGTTGTTCTGAGAATTTGGGAGGTTCTCAAAAAATCGTCATTATAAAAATATCTGATAACTGGGTTTCCTCCGATGTACTTTCGAGAAGATTACTTGTCATATTCCTTATATTTTTGATAGTACGAGTAGCGCAAAAGAACGTGCATATTTAAAAAAAATATATTAAAAAATAAATACAAAAGGTATGGTTTAAATAAATCTAAGGCATTGTAGAGTAATAAATGGAGTTTATTTTTTAAAAATAACATCATCTAAATTGTGACCCTCTCTAAGACGGCACTCCTCTAACCGCAAACGAAAATTATTGAAAACTTTCTTCAGTAATACTGGTGTAATGGCTGCCATTTCACAACGGATATTCTTCTTGAGCTGAACGATGTTTCTTGGATTATTACTGTTGACTTTGTGTTTGAGGTATCCCCACAAAAAAAAGTCAAGAGGCATCAAGTCTGGACTACGTGGGGCCCTTGGGATATCACCTCTTTTCGAAATCAGTCTGCCAGGGAACATCTGCTTCACCACCGCCTTGGAGTCATTTGATGTGTGACAGGTAGCTCCATCTTGTTGGAACCAAGTTCTGGAATTCACTATTCTTGAACTTTCAATTTCTGGAGCCAATAATCCGTCCAACATCTCAACATAGCGTTTCGTATTAACCGTGACGTTTTGGCCCCACGCATTTTCGAAGAAAAAAGGACCAATTATTACTCTGCCAGAGATTGCTGCCCATACTGTCACTTTAGGACTATGCAATGGTTTCTGGTGTTTGATTTTGGGATTTTCACCGTTCCAGTAATGACAATTTTGACGGTTTACGAACCCATTCATAAGGAAATGAGCCTCGTCAGAAAAAAGGATATTGTCAAAATTGGAAAATCGATTAAGTATTTCATTAGCAAATGCGAAATCAGACTCATTCAATTCTTGTGTTAATTGCAGCTTATATGGATGCAGTTTAAGATCCAATTTTAAAATTCGTTGCAAACTTCGTTGCGATAATTGTAAGACAGACGATCTCTTGCGAGTCGACATTTGTGAGTTTCCTCGTACTGACTCCATAACTCTCTCAACATTGTCTTCGGTCCTAGATGTTCTTGGGCGACCATTTGCTTGTGGTTTAAATGTTAAACCGGTCTCTTCAAAACGCTTTACCCATATTTTAATTAAATTAGCACTCGGAGCTTCACTAATTCGCCGTAGTCCATATTCAGCACAATATAGTCGCCTAGTAGCAATATATGAACGAGAGTTCTCGTAAAATGCGCGCACGCAAAATGCGCGACGCTTCCCGTCGAAGTGATTCATAGCGACTAAAACTCCATGAGCCCGCCTTTTTTACCATGCGAAAAAATGTGATGCAATATGCACGTTCTATTGTGCCACCCTGTATTTGCGCTATTTAGCTTTATTCCAATAACTTACACTTTCGACAATCGTTTCCTCTGTTTAAACTGACAATCTCTTTTCGGTTTCTTAATGCAAAAAAGGAATCAAAAAAAATCTTTTTAATTTCGAAAGTTTTGTTGCATGACATCTCGAAAAGTTTGAAAAGTAATCATCTTTCATCATGGTCTAAAGGTTCTAAAGGTCACAGATTAGCATGAGCTGCTAGTTTTGAAAGTTTTATTGCATGACATCTTGAAAAGTTTGAAATGTAATCATCTTTCGCTATGTGCACATTTCAGACATCACCATTCAGTTCGTAAACTGTAAATCTTCAAATATCTCATAATAGCAGAACAATGTAAGATTTCTGAAAATAATGTTGAAATTTTTGAGTTATGGTCATTCGCAAACAATATTTCTATTTTTGGCAAATGCAAAATTTCAAATTTTGCCGACCTGTATTATACTTTCATCTCATCTGTCTGTATCGGCCGTGTTAAACAACAATGTTGCAATTGTTATTTAAATCACAATTCCCCAACTATCCCATAGATCACAAGAAACCGTGAAAGGGATCATTGCAACATTGTATTGTAATGATTCCCATAATTCCCAAAATGTTAAATACCGAAAAAGGCCAACACCAAAATATAATAAAATTCACAAAAAAAGACAAACAAATAAATCTGCCACGCTCTTTGCAATAAAGCTTACAATTATTTATAGTCTAATACAATTGTATGCATAAAATCACCATACAAAAAAATGATCGCAGAGGTGTTTGGAAAAGTTTCTGGCAGTGTTCCAATCACCAAAAAGACAATGAACAAACACTAATCATGTTGTACTTAAAACCATCAGCCAAACCAAAAAAAAAAAAAACCGAAAACAAAAACGACAAACTACAACTCATCATCATGGTGTTCATGATGAATGTCATCGCCTGCACTGAGTTAATTAGATGATCATGATCATGATGTTGATGATGAAGGCGATGGTGGTGATGTTGTTAATGATGATGATGATGTAAAACATTACCACCATCACGTTGCAATAAAATCGTTGTAATCATAATCATTGTTGTGTTCACGTCCTATCGTCATGTCATATGTTTTCCTTACACCGTCTTACACCGTCATACATTTGGTTGTAGCTACTTTTATTTTTTTGTATTCAACGTAATGCAACATTTTCTCAAGACCATTAACTTGCCCATTGTTAGCGCTAGAGAAGAAACCATAAGAAATCATCGAAAAACAAAGAAATGCTCCCCCAATTCAACATTCACTTCTCCTCTCGCCTACACCAAAAAAAAAAAACAGAAATTGTGTAGCTCTTGTCATATTCAAAGACCTGAAGATGTCATTTACAAATGCATGCCCCAACAATGACAACAAAAAAATGTTAATATTTTTGCATTTTATTACCCCGGTTTTTCATTTTTGTAAAGGCCATTACAGACTTTTTTCGGATGTTACTCAAAGCATTGAAAAGACTATAAATATATATGTATATATAATGACACCATATTCTCACACACAGCGTAAAATGTCATTTGAGCATCAAAAAAGCAAAGAAGACAAAACATTATTACACGAATTGTAATAATAAGCAATAAATTGCATTTTGAAATCACAACGAATTTGGTTTTTCTCAAATAATAATAAATTTAAATTGAATTTATTTGTATATCCAAAGTGAAGAAATAATGTTAGACGAAAAGACAAAAGACTTAAGACACAAACTTGAAGGACAGTGGAGTACTTAGTGTGGACGTTGCATAGCATAGCAAGAAGGTCATTGAAATATTGGTTCCAATTTCAAAGCGATGCCAAAAGAATACAACTTAGTGTTCAGTTATAGAATTTGTTAAGATTTTGCTAATTATCCAAATCGAAATTTTCCCTGTACATATGAGAAAAATGCATAATTTTTTAAGTTATAACTTCTTTACTTATAATCTCTCAAGAGATTTTGATTCATTGACATATTCCGATTTGTTCGTGTTAAAAAGTCTTTAGAAACTATAAATTTTTACATTTTAATTGAATTTACAACGTAATGTTGATCAAACAAAGTTAAGAATTCGAAAACAAAAAATCGCTTATTATAGCTTTTATTTAGTTTGAATATCCCAGACCAACAACTTAAACAGTAAGAGAACTCTAGAAAGAGAAAAAGAGTGAAGCAAATCAATAGGTTAAAATCATATTGGATCATCTGGTACTAAAACGTGGCCTTTCTAAATGTAAATTATTGTAAAATTACAATTTCATATCGATAGCAATGAAATCTCATCAGTTTTTATGAAAATATACTCTACTTACTTAGTAATTATTTATAAATGTACTTTCTTAGATGTTTGTTAAACCAAATGGTCTATGAGCCATAAATTTCAGATGGGAAAGAATTCATTTCTTCTATTCATCACAACAAGTTTTCACAATTAACAAAGAAATCTCTCCAAAGGGGTTTCGGTTGCTCTCTTTTGCGTCGCCCATCATACTCATAGACGGTTTTTCATTTTTGTAAAGGCCAGTACAGACTTTTTCGGATATTATTCAAAGCATTGAAAAGACCATATACAGGATGTCCGTAAGGAAGGTATACTACATTTTGGTAAAGATTAGTCTTGACAGTTCATATTTGGCAGTTGTGAAGTAGAGACGTGGCAAATTTATTATGGAAAAATATTCGATAAACCAAAGTGTTTTAATAGTTAAAACATTTTACCAAAATTAATCATCGATTATTGTGACGATGAGAAAGTTACGTGAAATTTTTGGGAGAAACAACATGCCAACAAGACGCACCGTTTATCGTGTAGTGAATGATTTTGAAGAAAGAGGGTCTGTAGCTGATAGGGCCAAGCATGGACCACAACGTACTGCAAGATAGGCTGAAAATATTACTGCTGCTCAAGAAAGTATTCAAAACAATCCATCAACCTCAATTCGGTGCCGTGGTCAGGAGCTTGGTCTTCAAAGAACAACTATAGCCACAATTTTGCACAAGGATTTGCATTTGGTTCCATTTAAGATTCCGGTGATACAAGAGCTTCTTGCACAAGACCATTTACGCCGCCATACATATGCCAATAGGATGTTACAGCTCGCCTCTGACAACCCCGATTTTCATGAAAAAGTTGTAATGAGTGACGTGAATAAACAGAATAGTCGGTTCTGGGCAATGGAAACCCCTCAAATCATTCATCGGTCACCTTTGCATCCATTAAAAGTGACAGTCTGGTATGCAATTTGGTCAGAAGGAATCATTGGATCTTACTTCTTTGAGACTGAAAACGGCGTAATGGAAACTGTCAATGAGGAGCGATATCGTGACATGAATAAAAACTTTTTAACGCCACAACTGCATGCTTTGGGCTTGATTAACATGTGGTGCCACATCGCATACAGCCAATACTGCAATGGAATTACTGCGAGACCTCTTTCCAGAAAAAATTATTTTAAGAAATGGTGAACGGTCACCTGATTTGACTGCTCCGGACTTTTTGTGGGCATATCTGAAAAGCAAGGTTTATGCAAACAAATTAGAAACGCTTGAGCAACTCAAACAAAATATTCGTAATGAAATACCACGTGAAATGTGTGAGAATGTAATGAAAAAAGTGCTCAAAAGGGCTCGCATTTGTGAGGCTAACAGAGGCGGACATTTATTTGATATTGTATTCCATACATAAATGACGACATTAAATTAAACATTTATCAATATAAGATCCATTCTCTTTCATTTAATCAAAAATTATAAACAAACAAAGTAGTATACTTTCCCGACGGACATCCTGTATATAAAATGACACTATATTCACCGATATATTCACTCATAGTCGCAGATTTTTCGCGGCTTATTTTTTTGCGGATATGGGTATGTCGACGTCACTGAACACGATACCGACACTCTCCAATAGCCATTATCGCTCCATCCATATAAGTTACGGATATTTTTCGAAATATTTTTCTCTCCAAGACTCAAGAACTGATTCATCATACGCCATTACCCAGTATAGCAAAGTGGGTAAAAGTAATGCGAATATTTGTTAGCCGTAAGATAGCCTTACAATTAAATCACTTGCTTAGTCCATAGCTTTTAGCAAGCAATGATCTGCTTGTATTCTCTAAGCTTATATACTCGTAGTATATGAATTTATTCAAAACAACTCAAAGTTACACTTCAAACGGTCAGACTCTTTGTTCGCCAAAACAAATAACTTGGTTTTGAAATCGTTTACCACCACATTTACTTTTGTTTACTCCTTTTTAATGTTTAAGAAGACTGCAGTAACAGAAGATATCTACATTATCATGATGTTGGGGCTTCCCTTGGATATGAAGCCACACTTCTAACGAGCAGACTCTTCTTTTCTTTTGTTCTTCGGAATAAATACGTTAGTTTTGACCTCGTTCATCGTCATACCTACATTTGCTGACTTTTTTCCAATGTTTGAGAAGTCTGCAGTAACAACTAGCAATTTTCGATCAATAAAGTCTACATTATCATGATGTTGTGGCGTCCCTTGAAGGTAAAGCCTCACTTTTGAAGTGCGGACTCTTTGTTCTTCGGAAGAAATAACTTGGTTTTGATCTCGTCCATCGTCATACCTATTTTCACTGACTTTTTTGCAATGTTTGAAAAGTCTGCAGTAACAACTAGCAATTTTCGATCAATAAAGTCTATATTATCATGATGTTGTGGGTTCCCTTGAAGGTGAAGCTACACTTTTAACGTGCAGACTTTTTGTTCTTCGGAACAAATAAGTTAGTTTTG
>JAHXMU010000708.1:1913581-1943100 GCA_019455685.1 Philornis downsi | reverse complement strand
TTTTTAAAAAACATGGGTCCGTCGAATATGGGCAACCCTGTATTCGTGGCACTCTGGCAACTCTACAATCAAAAAATAAACACCCAAGTACACACACTTGATCTCTCTTCCACAGATGAGATGCAAATATGAAACAATACAATCACCCATTTTCTTATGGGTGGGCCATAAGGGTTTTGGCGGTTCAAATATTCAATTAAAAAAAAAAACTACGAAACATAAAAAAAATATATTTGTATTTTTAAAAAGTAGAAGCATGGGAATTTTTAAGACTTAAAAATAATGTTGTCCAAATGGCTTCCCTCGGCTGCTTGACACTATTGGAACCAAGAGTCACTTTGGCTTCAAATTCAAATCACGTTTCAAAATCCGTCGTAAAGTTGTTCTTTTGACATCCAAAGACTGACTTCTCTTACGTGTTGACTGTTGCGGATTTCGCTGAACTGAAACACGAACACGCTCCACAATGTCGGCTGATCTTGCAGAAACTGGGCGACCACGAACCGTAATTGGTACTGTTGAGCCGGTTGTTTCGAACATTTTGATCCATTTTCGTATCACATTGGCGCTTGGAACTTTACTTAAATCGTGTAAACCGTGTTCTTGCCGGTACAAACGTCGTGCAGTAATCACTGAATTATTGTTTTCGTAATACGCTCGGACACAACATGCACGCTGCACTCCCGTGTACGGCTCCATGGCGACTAAATTTCCAGGAAGCGGCGCAGCGAACCAAGCCGATGTATATTTATCGGCGGCGGGGTCTCTCCCAAAAAAGTATCGGCGGCGGCGGCTCTAATTTATGAAAGTCGGCGGCGGCTCATATTGTAACAACTTAATCATATGAAATATACAGCATTTGTAATGCTATTGTTATATTTATTTATTATACTATTATAAGCATTTTATAATATAAAAATGGAACATTTGTTTGAATTTAGCAAATGCAATGGAATGAAACACTATTGCTACCTTTTAATTTGCTTATTACCTGCAATGCAAAGTAAACGTTTTTGAAAATATATTAGATAAATAATTACAAATCAATTGAAGAATTGCGTATAGTTTTATGTATTTTCCAAAAAAAAATGTACCTAAATTTATTAGTATTTGTAGTAAAACATTGGACCACTATGTTGCTTCAGTACTGTGGTAAATTTGCATTATAATTTTAGTCTTTTATGGTTACCCAGGCAGAATAAAACAAATACCAAATATGGACGCATGTATTCGGAGCTATATTGGGGTGATATGTATGCTTAAGTCCTGTCTTAGCATTCGAATAATAATACCGTGGAGGAACTTTTCGTATTTCGTATATTTCATTTGTAATTTATAATATAATTTGTAATAATTATTTGCCGATTTTTATTACAAAAATTGACTAGTTTTCGATTTCATAAAAAAAAAGTTAAAAATAGAATTTAAAAATTATTATTTTTAAAAATCAAAAAAAGGATTAATTTGTTTCCAAAATAAGAGTCAAAATTCATTTTTAGTTGAAAAATTTCAGTTTATAAAACAATTTATTTAAATTGGAGTGCTAATTTTTAAAACCCTTGAGTACTTTACAATGTTAGATTAACCATTTTATGGTTGTCATGGACAAATAACTGTTTTTTGGCTGTTGAGGGATTCAACCGACATCTTTTTTCTGTGAGACATGATCCTGCTACTGAAAATGCAATCTCGGATGACGCTGAAGTTGCTGGGACACCAAAATATATGTTGGCAAGTTTTGCTATTCGGGGGTTAGAAAATTTAATCTTTATATGTTAGATACGGTATACCTGCTTATGTTCTTTTCACCAATCTAACGTTTCGGTGTTGGAAACCTTAATTTCAAATTATCTTCTTATTTCTAAACTCAATGAGTCTGTTGGAGAGCACGGCTCTGATTCTTCAAGAAACTTCAACATCTACATGTGAGTAGTCGAAATTTTCTAAAAAGTTGAAAGTATAGCATATTGAAACTCAAAATAAAATAAAATGTTAAGATAAACTAATTTAAATTGTTGGTAATATAGTGTAGCCAAACTAACAAGTTTTGGATTAATTTATATTTATTTAAAATATCACAATAAGTACACGCTTTTTTCCATGAAACATTAGTTTTCATTGAACACTAGTAGTTAGAAATGTATCAAATAAATATTTTTGTAAACTTACTTCTCTTTTTGTAGGAATTTCACCCGACAATTTGTCGAGTTCTTTCGGGTCCTTTTCATCTATACCGTACTTTTTCATTTCGTAAAAAATCAATGTTTCCTTTGAGATAGGATTCTCTGCATCCTGCTCAAGTGGGAAGTCATCGGGTACATACTCGTTATGAATTTTCTTAACATAACTATTTAAAATGTTCAAATTTTTTTTGGCAAGGGTCCATAAATGCTGCAACCAAATGCACTTTGAGAATTTTAAATCGTTTAAAGAATCTTTGTTTCGCAAAAGCATAAAGATGGATAATTGTTCCAAACGATGAAGTTTTTCCTTTTGCAATAATTTCTGGAATATATTTTCTGAAAAATACATGCAAGATGAAATTGTTGCGTACTGCTGCCCTTGCAAGTACGTTGTCGCCTCAGCAAAGATTTTTAAGAAATCTGATTTCCCTTATTAAACCTTTCTCCGTCTCGTGGATCAAGAGATCTTCCCTCTCAACTTTTAATAACGTAATGTTAATGACAACAAAATTTTCGATGAAGCTTTTATCGTGGGTTATTAGTCGGTGAAGAGTGTGCGCAAGGCAATCAAAACGCTTTATATTTTGCAACTTTAAAGCAGCAATAATATTTGAGCCTGCATCCGAAACAGAACTAATATTTTTATTCTCCAAATCGAACTCTTTAAGTGATGCCAGAACTTCATCGGCTACCTTCTTTGCCGTATATGGATGCGGAAAATGCTGTTTTCAACGAAAAACGCTTAATATTGAAATCTTCGCAGTAATGAATTTTAATATTAACATAGGCAATTTTCCGAAATTTGTCAGACCACATATCCAATACTTGTTTTGGCCGCGGTCAAATAAACGTCATATATGTACATCATTTAAAGCTGCCCTGGCTACAGTTGATGCTGTTGGAAATAGTACTGTGTGATCTAAATGTTTTGCGTGTTTGCGGAATCCTTCACGCTCCACGATATTGAACGGTTGCAGATCAATACAGCACATTTCTGCCAATCGCCTTGCGTGGGCAAACTTTGTGTTCTTAACATTCGATGCTAAGGACGAAGCTGTTAAAGTTTTGGTCTTGTTGTAACTGACGCTTTTAACGTCGACATCATGCGCAGACTTCAAGTGGTTGGCGTAATTGGTTGTAGAAGTTGACAAACTAAAACTTTATAAAAGGGAATTTATCTGTAAGCGATTAAAAATGCAAGAATTTATCCATTTCCTTAACGTCCATTGCTTCTATGGAACGTTTCGGTTATCACGAACTTGGTATACTCACCCTCCTTTGATAGAGGGCGTAAAAAATCATAAACCACTTACCCTTTCAATTTAGTGTTGTTTTCAAAGCACAATGTGCAAAATTTGTATTTGTGGAGGACTAGCCGATTGCATATATTTAAATTTCCAAAATACTTCCAACACTCTGACCCAGTGCCTCTGTTAGGAATAATTTGGGCTGCCCCCTTCACAATTTCCTGGTTGTCGAGCATTTTTTGGTAGTAACCCACGTCCTGACATATTCTTCCAACTTCTCTCTCTGATTCTGGTGAATTCAAATTTTCGTAGACAGAAAAAAACTCACCCAACATCCCCTGCGTCATTTCTTTCCCTAAAAAACAAACTTTTCAGCAATTATTTTATTTAAAAATAATTTTAACTTACCTCACAACTTTTCCTTTGCCACTTATATGTCTCACGAGCCAAATTAAAATGTCGGCAAAATCGCATATGCAATAGTAACGGAACTTTTTCATTTCAATTTCTCTTTCATATACCTTTCTATGCTATTGCTGTACTGAATGCCATATTTACACATTGGTTAAATCTCACATTTTCGTTGAAAAATTTGTCGGCGGCTTGGCGGCTGCTAATTGAAGTCGATAGAAGCCGGTAACAACGACGGCGGCTTGGGTGTTGGAAATTGGATCGGCGGCGGCTAGCCGCCACTAATCTAGCGGTCGGCTTGGTTCTCTGCCCGCCACCGTGCGCCGCGCGTTAGCGAGAAATTGAAGATTTAAATCGCCAACACTCATATGGCCCACCCTGTATTTAACGAAGAGTGAGTAATACTGTCGTTCAGTCTCATTTTAGCAGCGGACAGGAGTGAACGGTAAAGCGAATGGTCGGTCTCTTTTCTTTTGTTTGTGTCGAAGCTAAAGGAAAAAAACTATTATTTAATAATTTGACAAGATGGTGCAACTGAAAAAAGTGTAGATAATGAGTGGATCTCCTTCATTTACACGAAACTGAATTATATACCAGTGATTTGGACGATTTTAGCGCCGCCATATTGCTTTTCTTGTCTGGTTCAGGTGAAAATCATTACAATTAAAAGGGGACAAAAAAAGTCGTAAAGAACACCACGCAAAAGTGAAAAGGCAAGCAACGACGGCAACGCAACGAAGATAAAACGAGACATTTGCTCAGCCAGTTTGTGTGTTTGCATGCGTGTGAAACGTAGACTTCGTCGTTTCGTTGGCGAAGGTGACAGACAATACAAACAATTGTATTCAGTGTGTGTGTGATAAAAAGAGGAAGACGGCGACCACGAAGAAGAAGAAGGAAAATTGTAAAATTCAGTGTAGAAGTGTGTGCGTTACTTCACTCTGGTGAAAAAGTTCGGTTATTGTGCATCTCATGTGGTATTTTTCGAATAAATTTGTTAGAAAAAGAAAAAACAATAATAAACCTGAAGCCTAGAAAAAGAACAACAAAAAATACCAAAACAAACTTCAGCTTCAATAAAAGTAAAGGAATTTTGTATCTAATCAAGAAATAATACAAAAAATTGTCCAAAGAAAATTTGCCAGCATTGCGTAAACGTAGTAGAGGTAAAGTGTCTAGTCAAAGTGGCACATAAGCCAATGATTATAATTATGTATGTTAAACTACGAATTGCAGTTTCAAGCAATACTAAATGAACGATGGCAATATATCTTTTCCATTAAAAACTTAAGCTAATGCTTAATTTTGCCTTGTGTTTTAGTAATTGTGTGCCGAAAATTCTTAGAAACCAAAACAATTTTGTTTTCGGTTCAGTTTTTTCCCCACACCATTTCCTCGTATCGTTTTGTCTCGGGGATTTCGTGTCTCTGTCGTCGCCATATTTGAGACCTTTTTCGTTGTGTCTCCCTTTTCTGTATCTTTGTGCCTTTCTTTTCATCGTTGTGCGAATTTCTACTGCGTTTCATTCATTCGTTTTCTGTTCTTCATTTTGCTCATTTATTCGGTGGTGTTCTCGTGTGCAGCTGTCTCTTTCGTTAGCCGAAATCCCGCGTATTGCCATTAGTGTTGATTTTATTCTTGTTATTTCCGATGTTGCCGGACTGTTGCATTGGTTTGTTTACATTTGTTTTTACTGACTGGCCTCTCTTCAGTAATTCGAACAACTTATTGCAAATGTAGTTTTTTTATAATTCAGCAGATATTTTACAGAGCAAAATTTTGTGGTAAAATGTCTCGAATGATTTAAGTGGAGTTTGCATTTTCGAAGAATTGATTCATTGCAACTAGGCGCTAGTTATGCATTGCGCTTTGACAATTCGTATCTAAAAAAGTAAAGATCTTGAAATTCTTTAACTGCGAGGACGAGTTTCAGCCAGATTCGGTTGCTGAAAACTATATCTCCTTTCATATAAAATCAAAAGAGAGCGGAGAATACGTATGAGGCTAATCTTTGTATCTTGGTTTCAAAGACGTACTTAGTGGCGTAAATAGTTACCAGGCGAGATTGACTTGATCCATTGAGTCCATCTCCTGCACCATTATCTGCTTTACGAACAATCTTCTGTCTTTAGAGACACTTTTCTCCATGAAAATTGTCTGTGGCACACTGTGAACAAACTTTGAATCTTTGGAGACGCATTCCTATATAAAAAGCATCTTTTGAAATTCTTCATATGAAAATTATCTTTAGGATGACCTTTCTTTGTGAAAAGGCTAATTGGAGACACTCTTCCATACGAGGACCCTTGTTGGAAACACATTTCTATATGAAATCGACTTTACGGGCATTTCTCTACAAGAATAGCGCCCTAGGAGGCACTTCTTTAAAATCCTCTCCTTGAAAATCTCCTTTAGAGGCGTTTCTCTAAATACACGCTTTTTTAGGGGCACCTTTCCATATCTAAACGAAAAGCGTCTTTCCATCATGGAAAGCGCCTATGAAGACACTTATCTATTTGCAAAGCGTCTATGAAGACGCTTTTCTATATAAAAAGTGCAGACACT
The DNA here is from genome assembly GCA_019455685.1 of Philornis downsi. Lineage (NCBI taxonomy): Eukaryota > Metazoa > Arthropoda > Insecta > Diptera > Muscidae > Philornis > Philornis downsi. The sequence continues at coordinate 1,936,694 of JAHXMU010000708.1, read as the reverse complement.
TCTACATGGGAAGTGTATGAAGACACTTGTATACGACGGGATCATATTATAATTAATAACTAATAACATGTCTCTAAAATGAACAATCCGACTCATTTAAAAAATCACCAAAATCACTTAAAGATCACCAAAATCACAGTCGCATCCCAATTAATAGATTATTTAAAATTTCTACTAAAACTACAGCCGTAGCACCAATGATGTGATTAAGAGTACAATTTTAGCCAATTCCAATATATATATATATATACATATACATTTCTAAATATATGTATATCATTAATTTCAGCCCCTTCTAATAAATCCTCCAAATGATGGAAGATATTACCAAAAATATAATATTTACAAATGCTCTTGGAGCCAACGTACAACCGACTACTATACAGTATCAAACAGCCGATGGGACCATACTTAAACAGCCAAAAATCGAAGGACAGAAGGAACAGCCAACATTTTACTACACTACAACAAATGTAAGCGATGTTATATTTTCATATCACGAACGTATATCCATTTAATTGTTCAATTTTTCAATTGATTTTCAGGGAAATGCTACCACCGTAAATTTGGCTCAACTCACCACCGATGACAATAAGACCTGCTACATTGCCCAACCCGTGGGAGGCTATAATTATGCCTTGGTCAATGGCATGCAATTGAATCAGTTGAATCAAGGAGGCACAATAGGTATAGCAACCTTAGACCATCAAGGACGATTACAGATTGTCAATCAAAATAAACCCGTAGCGACGGTAAGTCTTGATGGGCATTTCACGCCCAAAGTCTAATTTATGTCTATGTTTCACATTTCCAGAGTTTGCAGACGATATCTCCCATACAAAACACCATCTCCAACATAAGTTTCAAATGCGATGTCTGCGGTTTGATGTTCTCCCATTTGGCATTGCTAAATCATCACAAACGTATTCATGCACAAGATGGCACGGACCAGCATCAAGCGCAGCCAGAAACTATAGCTGTAGTAAACGCCCAAGGTTTGGTACAGACGCAAAACATCATTACAGAAAATGGACAAATGGGTCAAATACAAATAGTGGCCACAGAGGCTTTAGAACCGGCCAACGCGGTGTTGCAACAGACCAACCAGCAAACACTACAGCAGCAGCAGCAACAACAGCAGCAGCAACAACAACAGCAGCAACAACAGCAGCAACATCAACAACAGCAACAGCAGCAACCAACGAATGATGTAGGTAGCAGTTCATCTGTTGGAAAAGCTTTAAAATTGGAACAAAGTAAATGTAGCACTTGCGGCAATCAAATTCTCCAGCCCGTAAAACGAAAAGGCCCCAAAATTACCCGCTGCGACACATGTATACAAAACGATCAGGCGCAACAGGCTGCTATGGCCGCCCAACAAGGCCAACAAACGCAAATATTTGTAGCGCCCGATGGAGAAATCAAATTTGAGATGAACGATATGGGCAGTGGGAATTCAGAATCCTCGACGGATTCTTTAAGTTGCCAGCAGATGTTGCAGCAACCCGTGCAAATAATATCCACAAACGCTCAAGGACAGCAGCAGATTCAGTTAGTAACCACGCAGGCGCAAACATCCACAAATTCGAGCATAGCACAGCAAACCTCTGGCACAACATCTAGTATTGCGGTAGCTACAGTGAAAAGGGAAAATTCCCACATTGGCCACTCGGGACATTCGAAGAAGAAATGTTCTTCGGCCAAAGTCACCAAATGTAACAAATGCAATGGGTCCGGCGTCGTATTTGTGGGTTCTGGAGCACCAGCTAACAAAGGAGCACATGGACATCACGGCGGCTCGCCCATAAAGACAGAGTAAGAAAAGTATATATTTTTCGAAAGAACGCGTCGCTTTAGGACATTTGAATGTGTAGCTAAATGATGATGTTTTCGTTTGTATTACTTTACAGAAATCCTAAACCGTTTACGTGCAACATTTGCGGTGGAACATTTTCGCGTTATTCAAGTCTGTGGTCCCACAAAAAACTGCACAGTGGTGAAAAGAATTACAAGTGCACCATTTGCGGGTTGGCTTTTGCCAAGGCTGTGTATTTGAAAAATCATGCCCGCATACACACAGGAGAGAAGCCATACAAGTAAGTTTATATTCTCCAAAGAAACTGTAAAGTAAACATTTAAAGACAAATCAAGTTTCCACTGACAACAGGAAGGATGGGAGTCAGTTTTTTATGTACGTGGAGGCGATAACAATTAGTAATCGCTTCTTTTTTTAGCGGGAACTATAACAGAAAAACTGCATCTTTATAGCAAAAAACTGCATACTTGTTGTAAGATTCTGTATGCCTAGAATCTTAACATTTTCAAGAGGAAGTTTACAGGCCGAATATTCCATCTAAAGTCTATCTAAAATGGGCTAGTAAACCAACGTTGATGTATCTAAAGTGGATTGGAAAGTCCGTTATAGGATTTAAAAGCAATTTTACAGACCGTATCGTTGGTATATTTAACATGGAACGCTTCCTCGTAGAACATTTAAAAAGTGCTTTAATGGCCAGAAGGTACGTCTGTCTAAAAGAGATGCTTATCGTAATCGAATTGAAGATTATCTGCGGCGGATTGGGTAGAAAGCTTGTTTTTAAAAGAAATTTAAAAGAAAAAATTAGATGTGATTTCCAAAATGTGCTTTTTTACAATCCTGCTCGATTCCTGTTTGACATTTGATTTGTGTACTCGTATTCAAAGAATTATTAAACCTGCGTACAATGTTTTGAAAGAAATTTTATATATCGAATCAGAAGCCGATCCTACAGGGGATTAGAAGGTAGGCCAGCATGTATTTTTCAAAAGATTCTTAACAGGCTGCATCGTAGGTTTAAAGGAGTTAGAATGCTTGGACCTGGGATTTTTGAAAGTAATTTGACGAGAAGTCTTATAGTTATCTATCTCAAGGGGTCAAGAACTCTGTCGATAGAATTTTTAAAGGGCATACTTTAAAGTCATTTAAGAGGAAGATCACAGAACAAATCGCTGGTTTATCCTGCTCGTCGGGCATTAGCATAGATTTGCAACCCGTTCGTAGAGCTATAAAAAAAGGGCTAAAGATAACAATAGATATTGGTAAAGGAATTATAAATATAACTTAATTCTAATCTGTAAGTAGTTTGAGTAATATGGAATTTAAATGAGATTTGAATCCTAATTCTATCCGTAGGAGTTTAGAGAAGAGAGATTAGGAGGCTTGCTAGAACAGTTCTTTAATGATATTTTAGGGGCTGAATCGTAGCCCACTCATAAAGGCGATTCGTCCGTTTTGAAGAACGTCTATCCGTAGGAATTTATAGGAATTTTACAGGTCTATCTAGAAGATACTAAGAAGCTTGCTGAGACAGATTTTAGGATCTGAATTGTAGGACTATCTTAAGCTGGTGTGTAAACCTACGAATCGTCTGTTTTAAACAAATTAGAACGCCTGCCCTTAGAGCGAAACCCATGCCTATCTTTAGAGTAATAGAAGGCATGCTGGTAGATATTTCCAAAATGAATTCTGCAATCCAAATAGTAAGTAGTTCTATCTAAAACGAAAATAGAATGCCAGAATGACTTCTAAAAGAAATTTTAATGGCCGAATAGTTATCCATAGAGGATAACAGAGGTAGCATGTAAAGGGTTTAAAAGATCTACAAAGGCATTTCGGCCGATGGAATTCGGAAAAGGGATAATAGATCCAGGAGGTAGGATTTTTAGAGGACATTTAATAGACCAAATCGTAGATATATCTAAAAAGGATTACAAGGTCTGTGCATAAAAGGGGGCATAAAAGGGCAAATGGTAGGTGTACTTGTAGGATATAGCAGGTCCCGCCAATAGGATTTTTAGGACATTTTATATCATATAAATGGTAGATCCATCTAAAGAGCATTAGAATAACACTTCATAAGATTTTTGATCTGAAAGTTCGCTCGTTGGAGTTTTAAAATCACTCACAGTTGGAGTTTTAGACCTTTATAAGGGGAATAGTAAAAATTGATTTGAATTAGGAATAAAAAGATAGACGATTTTTTTTACATTTAGGGTTAATCTAAACAAGGATTATATTAATTTAACCCAAACTTTGAATCCTTACAAGTGAAACCTTGTAAGCTTTCCTCCTACGGAAAGATTACTTCCTCCCTTGCTCCATCTATACTTCTTTCCATTTGCGGCCACTACATATATTTATATTCTCCCCCAGATGTCAAACATGTGGCATGCAGTTCTCCCAGTCTCCTCACCTTAAGAATCACGAACGCACCCACAGTGGTGAAAGACCCTATGTTTGTGAAGTGTGCGATAAAGGATTTGCGCGCCATGCTACCCTTTGGAATCATCGACGTATTCATACCGGAGAGAAGCCTTATAAATGTGACATCTGCGGTTCTGCTTTCTCTCAAGCTGCCCATCTAAAAAATCATGCAAAAGTTCACTCTGGTGAAAAACCATTTAAATGCGATATCTGTTCAGCTGCCTTTGCTGATCGTTTCGCGTTGAAGAGACATCGTGGTATCCACGAAAAATATGGTCAAACAGCACCGCGGCAACCGGCACAAGTGCCCCAGTCTCAGCAACAACAGCAACTCGATGATGGCATGCAAAAACAGGAAATGCCAGATATGGATGATGATGCCCAGCATGAAGTTGTTATAACCGGATTATAGACAAACACAACAAGAGGTGTAGCCACTTATGGGACATATCAACAACAAGCGCCGCCCTTATCGCATCAACCACAGCATCAACAGTCACCACAAAGAGCCCCCATTAATGCGCCGTCACAAACATGTAACACCTCTTCAATGCAGACATTACAACAGATATCATCACCATCAACCGCACCACAAGCATCCACAGTCACGTCTGTAACATCCGCCGGATCTGTCGCCACTATAGGACATCACCACCAACAACACACAACATCAACAAATCATTCATTTGCGCATAATTATCAAACGTCATCACACCCATTGCCGCCGACGCATTCACAACTTCAGCCGCACCATCCTACGGCTCTTTATTATCCACAACATATGAATTCCAGTCTGACGAATATAACGGAAGTCATATCTATTAATTCGGGTAATATGAGTACATTGTTGACACCTATGCCAAAGCGGTAATTTCTGCTAAGGAGAAGGAATGATTCTTACATAGCCAAATATGTTGTTAAAAGAGGTAAGAATATTAATTATATTAATAAATTAGCTGCCGTATTTTTTGAATACAAGGCAAGACGTATTGAAATTTTGTGTTTTGTTAGAAAGTGTAAGCTATTTGAAAAGGCGTATGAAACCTTTACCAAAAAGGAAAACAATCTGACCACTGATGTTTTTAAAGTTCTAAGAGGATGAAAAGCTGACGTTTTCATGCTTTAAAATATGTTTCGATATTTTCGCTATATATCAATTACATGTTTATAAAATGGAAGACTTTCGTTAGTTTCTTAAAGTATTGAAATAAAATTCGCTTACAAATTTAACGAGCTCATTTTAAGAACCCTGTTCTTTCGAACAAACGTTGAAAGAGCTTATCGAATTGTGATTAAAATTCATTATCATATGTTTTCGTATGACGGCTTCTCCCCGATTATCTTTTCGAAGAAAATTAGGAAGATTGGTAATGACGAAGATAAGATAAGGATAAGCAAAGCCATCTTTCAAAAATATGACGAAATTGATTATAAAAAGACAATTGAAACAAAAAAATAGACAGAAGAGTAATTTATCGTATTTACATTTCTACGAAATGCATACACTGAAGGTGTTAGGTTCCATTGAAAGCTAAAACAAAAGTTATTCAAATTTGTCTAAAACAAAACAGGGTTTTAGAAATTTGACAGAAAAGTTTATGGATGGTGTACTCTGCTGCAGAATTATTGTTCATCTAAGAGATTTTCTGAAATACGTTTTGTATGCTTTATAAAAGAGCTTAATATTACATGAAGCAAAAGTATTTTTTTTTTTTTTTTGCATTCTTCAAAAATAAATAAGATTTGGAAATTTAATCGCTTGTAAATAAAGTTGCATATATAAATTTTTCCTACTCTACTCTAGCTGTGCTGACCATTAGAAATGCAAGTCCGATTCAAAGGTGATTAAGATGTCGATTTGTTGGTAAAGTTTAGGGCTAACTTTTTTGTAGGGGCTTAAAATTGTCGCCTTATATAGGGGGGAATATTTTTTTTATTAACTTAACAGGTCCAGCTTTAGATCTTTTAGAAAAGTACAAATCTCCCTTGATTTATATATATATAGATGGGTTTTCATAACGCGATCTATCATCCAACCAGACTCCCAATTATATATATTATAAACTTTATATAAAAAATATGGGAGAGTTGGTGCGTTCCACGCTTTGTTCAGGCACATGCTTCTCAAACCGAGGTTCGAAATCGTCATTAAGCGGTATATCTTGTTCAATGACTTTAACAGTAGAATGTGTGTAAGTTTACTGAATGTTAGTAGCTCTCTCATATCTCACTAAGAGGATCCATATTGCAAATCTGGTTAACAATCGCCCTTATACGGGTATGATAGCCAATATTTTTAGAATTAACTTTGTAATTAGAAACTAACATATAACTTTAAAATAGTTGAAATCCTTCATTGAAATTTCCGCTAATATGTGAGCAGGTATTACATTAATTTATAACGTCTATTCTAGTTCATTAAGTAGTGCAAAAGAAACTAGATCGTGTTCTGTTTTCACCTATAATTTAAATTGGCAGTTTGTTATTAGTGCTATTAAGCTAGTATAATTATCCCTAGCCTGGACTAGGTTAATTACAGCTAACACAGTTTGTAATAGCTTACCAAGTAGTGACACTGGATGCTGGTTATATTTTGCTTGTTAGTAATCGACAATATTCCTGAATTTGAAACAATAAACATAAGAACTTTCAATAGTACAGATAGCCGTTTAAATGATTACATATGATTAAATTGCTTATCTATTTTCCATTTCTATTTATTTAATAATGTTGTAATTTAAAGCCTCTTGGCCAAGTAAATCTCAAAATACATAAAATAAATACTATTTCAATTAAAAATTTAAAAATTTAGGAAACAGAAAACAAAATAACAAAATATTAACAAAGTATTTTTCTACATTTTCGCATTTGCAGCTTTCTTTTCCTTTGTCACATGATGCTGTGGTCGATCCAGTCCTTATTTTCCTGCCATTCTTGGTGCTGTTTTTTCTTCCATAGTTCACACAAACTGAAGTAATGTACATAAGTAAATTATTTAAAGCTGTTAATATCATATTTTAACTATTTTCATATGTATAAGTAAAAATACTTCTAACGTAGATTACTGTGATTTAGCAGAATTGAACTGTTTTAAATCCTACAATTAATTTTATAGACATAAGTTTAGCTTTTTTATTTCTTAAATTTATGAAGAAGATTCTAATACAAAATTGTTGCTTGACGACAACCCTAGAAAATATTTCATCCCTTTCCAAAAAAAAAAAAAAAAAAAATCACTCATTAATGCTGAACACAACTTATCCATGTATCATGAATGATTTCAATAATTCAACTTACTTTTAAACTTTACAGTTTTTAAAATCCTCTTATCGTATGTTTGTGGGATTTCATTAAAGGTTTTGACTAAAACTAAAACGAAACGATTTCGTCGAAAATTTTATTTCATTCGGTTTTGTTTTTCTTCAGTTCAAACGCTTTTCCCCTTTTCGGAAAACCTCCTCAAATGACACTTTTTGGTGTCCAATCAAGTAAACCAAGTAATGGTTAAGTAAATCTGTAAGCTAAACCATTTCCCATTTGGATGTAACAGATATAGGTATAAATATTTTTTTTCTTTTGTAAAAAACCACCAGAATTTACAATTTCATAATAAAAGTATAAATAAAGGTATACAACACAACAAGTCGCCGATTATTACTGCAGTAGCGAGGGCCAATTTATGATAATTCATTTCTCTTTATGCCATTTAGCGTTTTCAGCTGACTATTCTACCTATCATCCCAATTTCCTTAGCATTTTCAGACTGCTATTTGCGGCAGATATATTTGACCTGCAACGCTTAAGATATTTTTCTTATGGTCATCTTTCAAAAGTATGTTAAGAAGAAACAAAGCAATATATTTTTAAATTATATTAATAATAAATAAAATATACATAATTTGCAATACAAGCGTTTGCATACTATTATTTTATTTTTTATTTGTTAAGATTTAATACTAAACTCGTAGTAAAAATTACTAAATGAATAAAACTATCTAATATGTAAAACGTAATTAAGCTACAACTTTTTTGTATAACTTGTATTTATAATCAGCGTAAGATTTACATGAGACGAAAAAAACTGAAGAAATAACAATAATAACGATAATATGTAAATAAAATGCATAATTTATAAAATGTGGAAATTTTATTAAAATAAAATTGTAAACTAAATAAAAATGAAATGATTTGAATGATTCAGGGAAATATCACATCAAGCATAGTTAATATATGAAGGGAATAAATCTTCCTTGAGGAGAATCGTGCGTGCATCGGTCCCTACAAAACGATTATAACTCGCATAATTTTAGGCCAACATGTGTCTCTTCTTTTTAATGAAAGCTTAAACAGGAAATCCATGGAATTCTATTAATTTCATCATCCTTTCATAAAAATTATGAATATTCATCTGGGGCCTCGTACGGTATATATATTTTGGACCTTCCTAAAAATTCTTATCGATCTAAGCATGTCCGTCCGTGTTTGCGTAGCAATTAGAATATAGGAAATAAAACAAAATTGAATTAATTTATTTCCTTTCAAGTAAAGGTTAAAGGTGTAGCTTTTATTTAGAATAATGTTACATTTCCTTTGTGCAAGGGCAGACGGCTTGACCCAGCTGGAACGAAATCCGTATGTAGAGTGGAATTTTACATTTTCTAATAAACAAGATGGAGCGAGGTGGCTTGTATTTTCAATAGCCGTTACTCGTTAGAATCTGTTCATATTATTTGAGTGGAAACGTAACCAAATATTGAACAGATTTTAAAGTAAAAATTATGGTTGCCAACCCATTGGATTGCCAGAAAGGGAAATTTCAACGTTTAGGATTAAACTGTCCATCTCTCTGTTTGTTGGTTGGAAACATAATAGAGATAGCACCACGTGATCTGGGATTCTGATCATTTTTACATAATAATACAATAATAAGCAATATACTATGTTATTTGATGGATGCGGAAAGGATCCACATCAGTATGTATTCACATCCCACACTATCGGGGGTTGTGGTTGTTGCATAAAGAAAACGTTCTGATTTTTCAATGGAAAAATAGTGTAAGTCCACTAATATGTATGGAAAGGAGGTATTTTTGACACGCCTTACCAGTCCATACTGGTAAGCGTATAAACTTCGGCCCGACAGAACTCATGGTGCCAGTTCACTTATTCGTTCACGTCTTTCATTATTTTTTTTTTAGGAATTTATCGATTTTTTTCAAAATATTCACTTACGTCAAAAGTTTTGTTAAGCAGTATTGCAAAAAATTGTATTAGCTGAGTAAAATTACTATAACATGCCGTGATCCAAATATTTTGATGACATCGAGAGCCATCGAGCCCTGTAATCGTAATCTTATTAGACTACTACTATTTTTTACAATGCTGTGCAAGCATATGTTAAAGCGCGTAAGGTAAAAAAACGTAATAAAGTTTTCGATGCAAGTGAATATTTTAAAAAATCTAAAATAAATTGTTAAAAAAACTAAAGAAAGACATAAATTAAAGATGAAATACGTTGGTGTTAGTTGTCTCACTGCTCTGCTTAACTAAAATTATATACGGCGATGTTTTGCCACGATGAGGTCATTTGTTTCCAAGTTGGTAAGAATAAACACTCTCTATTAACTTATTTTTGTTAACGTTTGTATCGGAAATATTAGTTATTTTAATAAAAATTTGGGTAAACTGCAATTTTGGAGTGCTTCTCTTATGCGGCAAAAGTATCTGCCGACAGCACCAGAACTGCCGGCCAACATATCGTACATTCTCAACTCGATATCGATTGCCATGGTCTGAAATTGAACGCTTGTATCAAAATCTTTCGAAAGCAGTGAGAGAGATCTGAAAATATATTAAATAATAGGCCGTATATCAGCAATACAATTGGAATAGTTAAAAGGGATAAACAAGTCGAAAACAGAGGAAGAGGGCATCCGATTAACGGAGTTTGTTTGAGAATCATATGAACTTGTTCCACTCTTAGTTCCGAAGTGGTAGAAATATAACAGTTGTTGACAGTTGTTGAATATAACAGTTGAGACATTCCTAACTCTATTAATTGTTTAAAATTACTAAACGTATTTTGGAATGAACATCTTTGAAAGAGCTTGTTGGATAAAACAGTTAAGCGCATTTTTGAAGTAGCGTCAATTCCCGAATCACTGAAGTTTGAATTAAATTACCAGTGTTATTTTAACATATCAATTGCAACAAATTAAAAGAATTGCAAGCAGTTTTAAACCGACTTGGATCGCCTTACCACACATGTTGGAAAAGGTGGCGAAAGAAAGGATAAAGTTTTCATATCGTGTCTAGAAAAAAAGCGTGTTCGTAGGGTTGTCACAAAAAGTTTTGGGTAGATGTCGTAGACATTTTAAAAAAGATTGGGAAACGTTTTAAAGAGATTTCGGATGCCACCCTACAAAGGTTACGAAAGGTTTTGCGAAAGAAAAGTTGTATTTTACAAACATGCAGAAGAATTAGTTTTGTTGGTCTTCTAATTTGGGACTGGGAAACGTGTTCGTATGATTTTCATGAGAGAATTGCAATGGTTATTATAAACCTTTCGAAAAAGTACAATGGAAGCTATTTCGTTGGTCTTTTAATTTCGAATTTGGCGGACATTTTCGTGGGGTTCTCATAAGAATTTTGAAATGAATAACGTTAACTGTTTAAAAAGTGTCAATCCTATTTTTGGATATGGAAGCGGCTACTTGGGTTTATCATAACAGCTTTTGAATGAACATTGTAGACTTTAAAAGGTGCTAAATAAGAGAAATCGTTGATCTTATAATTTGAGGTTAGGAAGCATGTTCATGGGGTTGTCACAAAAGCTTTGGAATAAATATCGCACATCATTTAAAAAGTGCTTGGGAAGAATTTTCTCTAGTGCTCTGTAAGGAGCTGGAATTTATAATTCGTATTTCCATTAGCTAAGCTATTTCATTGATCTTATAATTTGAGGTTAGGGAGCATGTTCATGCGATTAATTGGGTAGTGATAACTGCAAATTAGTTTGGAATCCGGCTAATGGTCCTTAAAATATTTTAGCATTGAAACAAACACTTAAAATGATCGAGTGACTTAAGAGATTCATCTCAAGAAAAATTTAATTTGTTAATATACATGTTAGTATAATATAATATATATGTATATGTTAATAGGTTGTTTGACAATTTCGTTCAGTTTTTAAAAGAAATTTATATACAAATTTATGTACAAGAAAACAGTTATTATAATCTATTATATAATCTGCGCCTTTTTTAGCGACTTCTTTCCACCACTCTGGGAGTTTTTTAATTCCTCTGTCATAAGATTCGCGTGATTTTTTCGTCGTTATCGAAATTTAAATTCTTTAATTGGTTGCTCAAACTGCGAAATAGGTGATAGTCGGACGGAGCGAGGTCTGGGGAGCTCTGACAGTTTCTGACGGGTCCGCAATGAAGTGTGACGCTTCGGTTAGGGAGTGAGGTACCCATACATTAAGGTTGCCCCCAAATCCGAGCTTTTTTATGACCCCATAAACGGCTGAGACTGATTTTTTGATTATTTCAGCTATTTTCCTAACTGTTGGACGTGGGTTAACAATAATTAAATCTCTTATCTCCTCGAAAACAGGTTCTTTTGGTCGTCCTGATCTGGGAGCGTCCCTTACGGAGAAGTTGAGAAAATCTTCTAAACCGTTTTTAGCAAGTTCTTTTATTTGGTTCGTTTTCTTCATCAACAGACTTCATTTTTCGGCCGTTTTTGCTTTTCGAAAATAATAATACATCACAATATACTTAAAATGCTCTTTTTCGGTAATTTTTTTTCCACTTTTTGAAACTTTTTTTTAAAACGTTATAAGCACTCACGGCTAGAACAAAAGTAAACAATAGTAAACAGTTTAGGGAAGGGGTGGGAGGAAGTTATAATAGTGTTTAAAGGAACTCCACGTCCTGAGAAGCTACGTATGCTGAACTAACGAATTAACCGAGCGAACTTTCCGAACAACCCTATAGATTATGAAATATTTGTTTAGCGGATATGCAGATTCAATAATCCAAATGATTTTTAAATTTTGCTGAAATGATATAACAAAAATTTAATTATCTGGTAGGGAAAGCTCAATGCTTAGAGCTTTATAGTGAATTTCTCCCCCCTCTGTTTATAAAAGTTGCTTTTCGGCTTCTGTTTAAATTTTCTTACCTTCCTTCCGTAAATTAAAGATTATATTTTTTTTAATTGAAATTTTTCACTTTATTTCTTTTGACATTTTTTGGTTTTCTCATTTTTTTATCCTGGTTCTTAACTTAAAAGAAAAAAGGAATCATTTTATGTTTAATACATACGATTTTGTTATTATTATTATTATTGTTATTAATTATTAGTAATAATATAGGCAAACAATGTTGAAATTTTATTATTATTTATATTTGTGGTTGCTGTTTCTTTTGTTTTGTTTTGTTTAAATATAAGTTCATTTTAATTTTCAATTTTTTTTATTTTAGCTTATATATAAGAAGTTGATTTTTGTATTTTTGCTTTTTTGCAAAATTCAAATTCTTCTGATGAGTTTTCTATGATGTAGTAATTAATTAGTATGTTTTAAACATATAAAGCAAACTTTATAAAAATGTTATGAATTTATTCTTTGTGTTTGTTTTATGAATTTTGTAACTTTTCATTTCATTTTTTGTTTGTTTTTTTTTAAGGTTTTGTTATAATGTTGATTTTTAACTATTGCTAATGGTAGTTAAGCTTAAAAGCTTCTTTTTGGAAGAAAATTACATTTTTTGTTATTGTATTTTGAAATAAACCAGTTGATGAAGTTGAATACTAATTTACAAAGTTTGTTCTGTAATTAATTCTATGGGGAAAAATGACTTAGCTCGGAATTTATTGTTATGAGATATTATTAAGTGTTTTTCAAAATATACCTATTATGGTATTTTCTTGTAGCTTTCGTAATGTACGGAATTTTAAAATCGGGCTAGGACAATAACATGTGTCTTAAGTATCTCAAGAGTAATAGCAAACAACATATTCCTACTTGTATCAGTGTTGAGAGATATATAATTTTTCAAAACCTGCTGTATTGATATATTGCTATAACTTGTGAACTACATGGAAGTTTGAAATGGAGATGAGATTTGGATATGCGCCAAAATAAGTACACTAGCAATAACGAATAAATTCAATTTTGTCCTAAATCAGTTTTAGTTTCTTTTTTCTTGTGGCCACAGAATTATCTTGAAACAATCTTGTAGGAAATTTGTTAAAACTTCTAAAATTGATGAAAAAAAATTCTACCACATATATTTTTCTGAATGATTTTTTATGACAGTTAGCCATCTACTTCGTCCATACTATGTTGTGATTTTTTTTACAACATTGCTTATGGGATGCGTAATGTAGCACATGAGTTAGTGAGCGCCGCCTATCGCACATGAATTGTGTTACATTGTAAACAATTATCAATGCACAGACCGTAGTTATATTACGATTTAGTCGTCGATGTGGAGTATACAAACGGATGGACATTGATTTTTATATAAACTGTGTTATACAACGTAATGAACTGGTTTATTTCTTTAAAAATTGTATGATTTTCTTTCAAAGTTATTACAGCGCGAGAGAGAAAATAATTTTAAGAAATGCTTGTTTTTTCGATTTTATGATTTGGTTTACTAATAAAAAATGCTTGTGCTATTTTGATGAAATGTTTTCTTTATCAATTATGCTTTAGTAATATTTATATTTATTAAATTTATTTTTCTTTTTTTTTATCTTTCAAAAATTTTCTATATTTCCTTAACAGAAAATTCACCAAACATAACAATCTAATTCGTATTTTTTGTTGTTTTTTTTCTGTTTACTATAGGAAACAAAATGTTTTTGTTTTTTTTTAGAAATTATTGTGTATAGTTAATTATAGTTAAAAAAAATATTTTTACTAAATAGGAATTACAGTGTTAAACAATTTAAAACTACTTGTTTTAGGATTTTGTTGTCAATATATCTTTACTTAAAGCTTTTTAAATAAATGTGTAACAAAGAGAGAGAAAAAGACAGAGATAGAGAAAGAAATATAGTAAAATTTAAAGATAACGACAAAAATAAGGCAATTTGTTGTTAATATTTTGTTGTTGATTATTTCTTACTCTTCAATATTATGGGTTTATACATTTTGATACTTCTTTTGTATATATTTAGTTTAGAAATAAATGAAAAAAAGTAATACACCCAGTTAAATATATTTCCATTAGATATAAATTTTTGGTTTTACACAAATTTTCACTTAAAATTAATTAATATCAAATTATTATTTTAGTGGTTAATAGTTTGTTGAAATAATTTTCTTAAATACCTTACAGTGTTGTTCAAAACTAGGCATACATATCGTTAAATTCATTTAGACGATTATTAAGATAATGGTATTTGCAATCTTCTCCCTTTACAGCCCATATGGATCGGCAACTACTTTTGCCATATGCTGTATGAAATTGTAAATAGTTTTATTATGGATCAAATTGAAAGATCTTTATGGTAGAGAAGAAAGAATTAAAGGTCTAGCCTTAACTTTAGTAATATATTTCGAAAGCATTTGGAACTCAAGGCTTGCATAAAGCTCTTAGGTTTGTTTTAATTTTCCTCCATACCTAAAAAATCTCTAATTCTACAAGAAAGCGAAAAGGCACAATAAAGCCATGAAGCATCCACAAATAGTAAATAAATAATTTACCATTATGTACATTAACAAAATATTGTTTGTTTATTTTTTTGTGCTATTGGGAATTTATAGCTTTTGACCAATTGCTTAATCAGCATATCTAAATCAATACTTCTTCACCTCTATGCCGTAGAAAACAATCGCATAGTTCACGAAATCTACATTTGTTTTGTAATTTGATCGCTTAAGAAGTCTGTGGAATCCAGCAAAAGCTTTTAGTACCTGGTGCTATCACTGTCTGTTTAGGATATTGGGTATTTATAGTTTTTGACAGAACTTAAATGAAGGCATATCTAAATGAAAGCTTTTGCCTATGTAGGCAGTAACTAATAGTAAAGGTTCTTCGTATAATATTCGAAGACTATACCTTTTGTTAATTGATTGCTTAATAATAATAAGCTTTTGCACTTTAGCGGAAGCTTTTAGTACTTAATTCTTACATTATTTTGACAAACATGTGCTTTATACAATAGCAAAAGCTTCATGTATATAAAAAGTTTCACATAAAAGAGTTATCTTGAATGTTTTCTTGAACTGCTTAAGTTGATAAAGCGAAGCCTTTGTGATCCAGCTATATATAATTATAAAAAGCTTTGTATACTTATATTTAGAAAGTTTCATATAAAATGGTTATGTTTAACGCTTTCTTCGATTGCATAGGTTGATGAAGCTTTCAGAAGAATCTTAATCAACAACGTAGTAATAACATTTATTCTAGCATTAATTATTAGTTGAGTTTCTGTTAACGCTCTTCAGAAAGGAAGTTTTATCAGCGTTCTCCGAGAAGTTATTTCACACTTAATACAACTTGTTCAGATCGTTTGTGGTTCTGCAGCAATCACTTCCGTAGCAATAAATTCTCTCTAGCGGTGGACACAGCTCCTCAAACGTATTAAATTCATTCAATGAACCTAATCTGAAAACCCTGGAGATGCTAAAAAAGTCCCCTTGCTACGCGTATGATGGCAGGAAAAAAATCCCTTGCATTCCACTAATGGTAGACCTTCTCGCATACCCCTAAATTACATGCATTCTATTTGTAGACTCACTGGAGCGTCAGTTTTGGAAACTTTAAATCAAAAAAAAAAAAAAAAATAATAATAAATGGCTGTACCAGGGCTCGAACCCACCATTACACGCAGTTTAATTTTAGGCTCATTGAAAATCACTCAATATCTAATGACGATTTTTAACGTTATTTTGAGAAGCTTTTACTGAAGTTGTCGATTACTATTCGAAGTGTTCGTCAGCTATTAAAAAAAAATAGATCTTTGGATTATGGCTCGAACCCGGAATCATATGAACTATAGTAGAATATACTAAGCATCGCGCTACGGCCAGTATGTCAATTTTTTTATCCCAAATTTTCGTCTATTATTAAAGTATAGAAAAAGTATAAAAAAAGAGCTCTAACAGAATAGAAATGGTCCTGTAGAATTTTTATTTTTTTTGCTATTTGTGTGTGCTATTGCTCCTTCGCTTTTTCAGAATAGCTAAATGA
This sequence comes from Philornis downsi, assembly GCA_019455685.1. Lineage (NCBI taxonomy): Eukaryota > Metazoa > Arthropoda > Insecta > Diptera > Muscidae > Philornis > Philornis downsi. The sequence continues at coordinate 1,920,239 of JAHXMU010000708.1, read as the reverse complement.
AAGCTTTTGGACCTTAACGCTATATACGACAGCATAGAATTTTCAAAATAAAATCTTTGTAGTAGAAATTTTTTAAACTTATTATTTATAAAGCTTTGAATTTATAACAAAAATTACTCTTCTAACCCGAATAGGCTTTTGATTTTAAGCCGAAGCTTTTCCAATTATAATACATATGTTGAAATGGCTTTTGAATGTATGTGTATAGAGAAACACTTTCTACTACCACTATGTTCGTGGAAAACAAAGAGCTTTCAATTGATTTAATGTTCGTGTTGATCTATTCTAATCAAAAACATTCTCTAGAAAACTTTGGGTTTTTCGCGATTAATTCGAAACGATTTTGACGGAATCTCAATTGCTATGGAGAAGTTATGTACAAAAGCTCTTTGGCATTTAAAATCAATAATAATTTGGTCACATATCCAATCAAAACTATGCGATAGCCTTTTTTCCTTAAATTTAAATAAATGAAAGCGAGCAGGATTCAACCGATCGTTCCCTATATTTGAAGGAAATCTAATAATATTCAAATCCTTTTCAAATCTCACTATTCAAAAAAAAACTTTGTGACTGTCGTCATAAAATATTGACTATGCTTTTTTTTGCTGCTAAAGAGCATACGGAACCAGCTGTATACATGAAACAAATTATTTAGAAACCTCTTTGCTTTCCTTAACAATATGGAATTAAAATAATTTCGATTAATGCATGAAATGTAAAGCAAAAGGCTTCCTTGTAGGCTTTTCCACACATTTTGGTTCTCTACCGCAAATAAATGTTTAATAACGAACTCCTTGTCTGTCTTTTCTATTATAAAGTTTTCTTAGAAATAGCTCCTGATATGTGACACTGGGGACATGCTTTTTGCCTTTCGACCATAATCCAATGTATTCGCATTTTTCTTGTATTGTGCCTAAATTTAAAAAAAAAACATCCCTATCGTCTCATGGAATGCGTTTTTTTTTTCAAACATACTACTGATATCCGCTGTTGGCCACAAAGTTAGTTTTAAAGCTTTCGATTTGTATTATAATGCAATAATGTGCTCTCTTCTTTCGCTGGCTGTGAGCCAAAGATATCTGATATCTTTTATTGCCTCTTGAAAAGCTTTATTGTGTGCTTTGAGCTTTCTTGTTTTGTTCCGAGTTATTTATTTCCGTTTGTTCCTTTAAGTTGTTGATGTTTTTTTATGATTGCTATTTTCATCTAAAATATATGATTTACTTTGCTGTTAAGATTTGTATTTTTTCATTGGAAGCTGCAGGTTATATAGTTCTTCTTCTTTATCCTTCTTGATTTAAGAGGTTTTATTTCATATTTTATTCTTGGAAAGCTGTTGCGCCGTGGAAACCCCAAAGTAATATATAAAGTCATATTATTTTGTGAGAAAATCAGAAAAGCTTCCAAAGCTTGGGCTATTTATTTGTTTAAAACAATATATATTGGAAACAATTTTGAAAAACAAATCTCTTTAGAAAGACAGAGATGAAGCTTTTTCGTGCAATTTGAGATGAATTTTATTTTGTTTGTTTTTTTTTTGGAATCGTGTAAAATCTCTGAAAGCTAAAGAGTTTTCTGGAAAACTAGGTCGAAAAAGCTCTTGCTTTTGCTGACTACATTGCCTTAAATCCCCTATCAAATTTATATACAAAGACAACTAATTATATATAGTAGTTTTGTTTTATTTAAAGGACATAGCGTTTGATGGCGCAGAGGATTACTTAGGTTAAGCTTTTCGAGCTTTTATGAAGCTTTTTCCTGTCGGGTGAGGATAACCGAGGTAGGTCACTAAAAGCTTCGGAAATTCTTAACAACTTTGATTATGTAAAAAGTTATTTGATCCCAGAACTACCAACATATTGGATATACCAGAGAGAGGCATGAATAATTTCGCAAAAAGCTCAGACTCGTTCTCCTTGTAGCAAAGTTAATTGAAAAGACGATTTTTGAACTTCTTGTGAAACTGCTTGCTCCTACTAACAAAATCTCTGAATAAACATAATTGAGGATCTTAGGAAGGAAATCGGTGTAGGCCATTTAATGCTCTGCAAATCTGCAATCGTTAACAACTTTCAAAGCGCTCAAAAGCTATTTGATTTAAGAACTGTAGAATAGTTAGGATAAATTGGATATAGATTGTCGTTTATGGTGCAAAAGGTGAGATTAGGCTACGGTTTTTAGGTTTTTATAAAGCTCTTTTGCAACCTATAAAAGAAACAATAGTAAGCCACTAAAATCACTGCAAATTACTAATAACTTTTTTGGTGGAAAAAGCTACTAGATCCTAGAAATCCAATAATGCTTGTATACGCCAGAGACATTAAGATAAAGATTATTTTTTAAAGACTAAGGGCCATATTCATAAATGTTTATTAAAGGCTTGCAAATTAAATCTTCACAGTAAAAACATTTTTTATACCTTTAATACGTTTTTTGTTAATAAGGCCCTAAAGCTTTTTCTTAGAGCTTAAGACTAAGTATCGTGGTTTTAAGTAAAACAACTTCTATTTTACTTTCTTCTTTCTTTACTTTCTCTAAAAATTTTTGGATATAGATGTAGGATTTTAGGGAAGCACATTAGGAAATGTTCACTCCTAAGAAAATAGTTTTCTTGGCACTTTTAAGACAGAACGGGTTCGGTTATCCCAATTTTTATACTTATAACAAAGCTTTTTTATAAACAGTTTGCAGTAGATTCTGTGGAAAATATATTTATTTGAAATCGTTAATAACTCACATTTCTTGTCACTCTGTTTGACAAATTATAAATATACTTTTAAGTTTCAATTCCAACTGCACAGAGAAGATTCATTATCAAGCTCTTAGCCTACATTTTTGCCCTGGAAGCTATTCACATTCCCCTAAATGGCTTAGACGACAGCAGGAAGCTTTTTGAAACAACAAAGGCGAATTTTTTGTTTTGAAATATAGTGATAGTCGGAAGTTTTCTCGAGCAGCATGTGCAAAGCTTTTATTTCGCCATGTAAATTTAAAAATAAATTCTTAACACATGACTGTATTTTATCAAAAATGTTTCCATTTAGGAAGCTTCTGAAAAAAAACTAAAACCATCAAATTTTGTATAAATTTGTATAAATTAATAACTTTGTATAAATTATTTAATGACTCATTAAAAAATCCACATCATATTTCAAGAGCTTTAGAACAAATTCCTTATTTTTTTAGCTTCCAGAGGGACGTCTATGAAGAAAGTTCATTCAAAAGCTCTTAGTTCGTCACACTTGTGAAATCCAAAGATGTAGGGTAGTATAGTTTTTATTTTTAAATTTCCTGTTCAAAAAACAAATATGGGCTCCCTTCATAATAAAAACAGATTTCAGTTTTCGTATTTATTTAAAACTTTCCTACTTTGCATTCAGGGAAGTACGAAGAAATATAAACTAAAGATTACTATATTTATTACTTTAGCTTAAAAATGTGATTTCTTTTGCAAAAGTGTTTTATTGAAAGTAATATTCTTATCTATACTTTTAAGATAGCAGTCTCCATAGGGGTTTCCACGCTTTAACATCTATTCATTCTTTCATAAATTTGTGATTAATGAAAAGCTTTTGTTATTTTTGTGTTTTAGTTTATGTTTCATAAATTTAAAAGTTTTAAATCAATACAACTTAAATCTTAAATATTTTACTAGTTTAGTATCTTAAGTTTCCACGAAAAAAGCTTTGGTTATTAAGAGCTTATTTTTAAGTTTTAATGATACGAACTTATATGGATAGATAGAAATAGTTATGAAGGTGGTAGATAGAAAGGTAGAGGCAGAGATAGAGAGAAGGAGAGCGATGAAGTTAGAAGATTTGAAGGGCTGTTCCGGTGTGGGCTTCGGGGAGGTTGGAACATTATTTAACAAGCTCATTTTAAAATCTTTAAAACAAATGAGCTGTGTGTATATAGCCGGGTAAAAATGGTGTCTGTACATGTTCATACATTGCCAAGTATGCGCATAATATTTGGGATGTGAGAAATTTTAAGTGCTTGGTAAATATATCCATATCCATATATATTCCTATGTCCATACATGCCGTGACTCAAACATAGCCATACATTATAACATATGACCATAACTTAAGAAAAGTTCTGCTCATATCCTTGTAGCTTGTTTGCTCATACTCCCCATTGTATAGCCCCACATACTCGTACACTATTCTTACCAGGACCGCGTGCTGAAACTGCGTCGCTGCTTTATTACATTCGTGTACTTTCCAACTTAAAACCCACCACCTCCCCATCGTCGGCTGCTAACACCACCACGCCTGCCGTGGAAGAAATCATTTGGGGTGAAGTATTCCTACTACTGCGACTACTGCTAGTGCTACAATTTGAGCTAGTTTTCCTATGGCCATGACTACGCTTGGACGATTTTAATCAACTCGCAATGGCCGAATTGCTGGTACGCGTCAACAGTTCATCGTCCTCCAGCTGAGTCACGGCCGTGGCTGAGCCCACATCGATGGTGGTCACCCGATTGCCGCCGTCGGCCATCGAGGGCAGCTTTATGATTTCCGTGTCCGATTGAACGGGCATTATAATGCAGACGAAATTTTGGCCAGTATGGGAGTCACGTGGATGTAATGTCACGGGATTGATTTTGTCCGTTTGGCCCTCGGTATAGGATTGGAAACGTTGAAATATCTCGGGGTAGTGTTTGCGCAAAATGACGCCACGTCGCGACAGTATGTCCAGTATGTTGGAGAGCACCATTTCCCTTTGAGTGGTGGCATTACGCAGTTGGGGATTGAAGGTCAATATCAACACTTCTGTTGTGGGTTCCGGCACTGCCACCATGGTGATGGGTTGTTGCAGCGTTATTTGCTGTTGGTCTAGTTCGGCCAGCACCGATTTGCATAGTTTTAATTTGGCACAACGTGAAACCAATTGGCGTTCCCAACGCACCGGGGCTTGACCCATGCCGGGTGCCTCCGACACCACGCAGACGGCAACGTAGACCAACATTTTGGAGTCGGGTCGATATTCTGTGCTCAGTTTCAACAATTCCGAATACAATTCCAAGCCCATTTCCGCCGGCATCAAATCGGGCCAACGGACATACGATGCTTCGCCCATACACTGGAAGCCATTCTTGATGAAGCCCTCCGCCGACTCGGGTGAGCGAAAGAGGATGCGCACCACACCCCTACCCTGCGACAAGAATCCTTTGCGTGCTAGTAAACTGAGATGGCGTAGCGAGTCGCTGTCGTCCTTGCAGGAGGCTAACACTTGGCGGCACAGATTTGAGACACGGGAGTGGAGACACGCTTTACGATGTTTCTCCCAGTGGGCTCGGCGACATTCACGCGAACAATATAGATAGGTACAATTGTGGCATGACTTGTAATACTTTTTGGCGTCGATGGGCGTGGCAGTGCGATCGCACTTGTTATTGCGACACTTGATCTGCAGCTCACCAGAGGCGCTGGTTGTACGATTATTCGACTCTGAGGAGTCACCGAGCGAAACTCGCCGGGGCGGCAAGAACGAACCGAGGCCCCCTGCATGACCATTGGCTGGCCCCCCCTGCGCATGCGTATGGGCGTTGGGGATGGCGGCGATTGTATCACTGGCATATGCCTTGGCATTTGATGGTGTCTGATGTTGGAATTTCTGTTCGAGCTGCAACTGTTGCTGCTGCTGCTGTTGATAGCTGAGTTGTTGGTATTGCTGCTGTTGTTGGTGCTGATGCTGTTGATGTTGTTTCTGCTTCGTTGGCGCATCTCCTTCACTGCGTCGTCGTAGACGTTGTTGTTCCTCTTTGGATATATCTAGCAATTGTTGCTGCTGCTGTTGTTGTTCAGCTTGATGTTGTTGCTGTGTTAGATATTGTGGTTTCTGGGGCATAAATTGTTTAGGGTCACCACTAACTGTAACGCCTCCTACGAGTTCAAAACGTAACCGTTAGCAAAAGTAAAAAAAGAAATGAAAAGAAAAATAAATCGAGATTAATTACAATTGAAACAGAGTTAAGCTGAGATATTCTTTTTGTAAATCATTCAACAACATTTTCTACACAACATCAAGCATTCCCTTTTTCTCTAAGAAACGAACACGCATTGAATTTGTTTTTTTCTGAATTGCCAGAATAATGACGGACATGCTTTAACGTAACGTAATGTAAATGAAAAGTATGTAAGATTTAATTGCTAATATTTCGATTTTTTTGTAGCTAAACCATAACCGTATTAAGGTCATTTTGTAAACTTTAAGCTTTTCTTAGGAAAAATAAATGAGAAAATATAAACTACTTCATTAAGACGATTTGAAATTGGTTTTTCTCAGTGTAATTTTTGAGATGACAACATAAAATGTAATGTTATTTAACAATGTTATGCTATAAAATTAAATAAAAATTGAGTTTTTTTTCTCTATTATTTGAAATACTTCTCAGTTTACTTAGTTGTAGTTATAAAATAAAATCATATTTCTATAGAGAAGTCATTGAAGACATAATAATTTTAATTAAACTAGACGTATAAACTACGATATTATGTTCCAATTTTTTCGTCAGTTGCATCCTATGTTATCATAAATATGAGCAATAAAATGGCTTCGCAAAATGGTGTCACTGGCTCCCGTTTTCTTCATTTTACTACAATTTTTAAATATTCTTGAACTTTATGATGATTTTAGGGAAAAACTG
>JAHXMU010000708.1:1900774-1913571 GCA_019455685.1 Philornis downsi | reverse complement strand
CTTTATGATGATTTTAGGGAAAAACTGGAGCGCATAAAAATATGATCAGATCTGTTTAAGAATTGTAACACAGTCCAGTAACAACAAATATGAAAATAGGAGAGTTTCCAGGCCACTCTCTCTCTCTCTCTTTCTGTCTCTCTTAGACTCTGCAAATGGGACCTACTGTTAAATGACGATTCCGAATATTGCTTTAAGAGCTTTTACTGGACTTACTGATTGATAGACTTACTCATCAGCACCTTGGTCACTCAAAGGAAGATATATTGCTGTATCGAGGCTCGAATTCATTGTTATTTGAATAATAATCGCATGTGCTAAATCGTGTTACAGTCGGCTCGCAACACCTTCGAATTTTTAGAAAAATTTAAAGTAATTTGGTAATTTTTGGTACGACATTTGTTTTTAATAGATTTGTCAAGCAGTGATACGAGATCGGTCCAAAAACTAGCCGGCTTGACGCATCTATATGTATATGGTGCCAGTGGTTTGAAAAAAATATTCTGATGAAGAGTGGCAATATTATAAAACATATGTTTTAAGTTTCAAGGCGCCACGTTGTTTAGTAATTTTTATTTGAGCCATCAAAAATGAACGATTGCTGTGAATTTGTAAACATGGAAAAAAAACAGGTCATCGTTATGTAATTCATTATTTCCATTTGAAAGATCTCAGTCGAACCAACCGAATTCGATTCTACTATGGGGGAGTCTGCTCCTTCGTTTACGACCGTGAAATATTGGATAGCAGAGTTAAAACAAGGCCGTACGAGCCGCCAAGACAAACACCGTAATGGTCGACCAAATGAGGTGTCAACGCCAGAAACGGTTAGGTAAATCCACAAAATGGTATTGGATAGTCATCGGGTGAAGGCGCGTGAACTAGCTGAAATGAAAGGCATTTCAAAAAGTGCTATACATCGCATATTGACCGAAGATTTGAAGATAAGAAAGCTGTGCGCAAGATGGATGCCGCGCTTGCTTTCAATAGAGCAAAAATAGCGACGTGAAGATGTTTCAGTGAGTGTTTGGCGATGTTTCATCACAATAAAGCCGATTTATAACCATGAATGAGACATGGATCCACCACTTCGCACCTGAGACAAACGAACAGTCAAAGCAGTGGATTGGAGTGGGAGAATCGTGCCCAAAGAAGTCGAAGACGGTTCGATATGTAGGTAAGGTCGTGGCGTATTATTTTTATTGATTGTCTTCAGAAAGGAAAACTGTCAACGGCAAATTTTATGCTGATTTATTGCAGCGTTTAGATGATGAAATTACGGAAAAAGGCTGCATTTGGCGAAAATAAAAGTGTTGTTTCATCAAGACTACGGCCTCAGTTCACATATCCCCTATTGCGATGACCAACATTAATGAATTAAAGTTCAAATTGCTTCATCACCTGCCTTATTCGCCAGATTAAGCTCCCTCGAACTATTTTCTATTTCCAAACTTGCAAAAATGGCACGGTGGTAAAATATGAGAAGAATGAAGAGGTGAGAGTCTGCGGTTGACGGCTATTTTGAGGAGCTCGACAGTTCTTACTATAAACAGGCTATAGAAGCTATTGAATATCACTGGGAAAAGTGTATCGAGCTAAAATAAGATTATGTTCAAAAATGAAGAAAAATTTTTGTAACTATTTTGTGTCTTCTTTGTTAGATTGGCTAGTTTTGGTTACCGACCTCATATTGTGATTTTTAAATCTTTAAATCTTTTTTTTTAAATCTTTATCTTGCCTGAAATTGAATATAGGGTATATTCTGATAGGCCAATCATCCAAAATGTCGATAAAATCATGTAAAACCTTAAGTCGGATCAGCATGTGAGCACTTTTTCTCTTGTCCATGAACTGAAGATTAGTCTGAACCGTTTAGAACAATTTGCATAAGGCTGGACTTTATTGATACCTACGGCTCCCTGCTGAAATTGAACGAAATCGGACAATTTTTGAAGCGAAAAGTAATTGGCGGTGAAAAATGGGTCACATTTTCGTAGTTGGTAGTTGAAAAAACGCACGGTGAGCCGTTTTAAACAATCATTAAAACCAGATTAACTTGCAAGAAGCTTTTGCTGTGTAATTGATGAGAATGGAAACTAATTCTCCGCTACGAATTGCTTCTATCAGGTCAAACACGTAATTCTGACTTCTTCTGGCATCAAGTTCTTCTTCTTAGCTGGCGACTGGAATAGACATCTTTGCCTATTATATGCCGCCCGTAGAAAATAATTCCAAGCGCTTTAATCTTCTGCGGTTCTCCTCCTATTCGTCACATCAAGTTTCGATAGTATTTCAAAAGCCTGGTCCTTCCAACGTAGTTTTGGTCGCCCTCTTCTGCGTCGTCCATTGAGTTCGTTGTCGAAAACTTTCCATCAAATTACCAGATTGAATTAGGCTGTCAACCAGATATTCCCAGAATTGGCCCATAGAAAGGTTTTTGCATTCCATCAAAACAACGCTAGGCCGCACACATTCATGAAAACGTGCTAGAAACTGTAAAACTGTGAGCTTGAATGGAAAGTTCTATTGCTCCGACGGTTTAGCCCGGATCTGGCACCAGGTATTTGCATTTGCAAAATTTTCTTAGTGCTATGGAACTGACATCAAGACTGACCTGGGGAAAAGGGGAATTCGTTCATATCAGTTGTTTTGCTACCCTCTGGCTAAACAAAATTACAAATGGATCTGAAGTGTTTTCATATTTAAGTTTCGGCTTATGGGGGTTTGAATCTATAATCGAAATTTTCTTAGTATTCTTCGGCACCTTCACCTTCGACGTCACCTAAGTTTATATGAATAGCAACAAGGACTTCTTCAATTGCGGTATGAAATATGGAACAAAATGACTCATATTTGATCTATGTGGGATAATTTCAAACATGTTGATTTCATCGTAGAAATGAAGTTAAAAAATGCTCAAAACTTTTCAATTCACTTAATTGTATTTATTGCCACATAATTTCTATGGTCGGTAAAAGCGTATTTTAGGTATCGCTTTATCAAGTCGTCCTGCCAGATGAGAGCTTGGACGCCAACAAGCTGGCGAGACGGATCGTGGCTCAGTCATCTTAAAATATCTTACATATACATATAGTCTAATAGGTCTCTTTCTAATATCAAGCAAGTGGTTTATGCACCCAACTCTATGGATGAAGTATAGGAATAACTAAGATTGAAATGTTAAGAACATGACTAATTCTAGTTATACTCGTATAGTAGAATACATTTGTCACTTTTAATTGTTTCCAATTCTAAAAAAAAAAACATATTTTTATACTACCATTTATATGTTAAAATTTTAACATGGTTTAAGTATATTCCAAATATTTTGAATATTAATAGATTTAGTTTAATTTTACATTAATATTGCTATGAATGGAAGTCTGTTAATTGAATTTCAAATAGTATAGAAAGTTTAAAATCGTATGATTGCTCAACTATTAATTCTATTACTAAAATATGTGGCTAAAGTCATACTACGTACTATATATTTGTAAATATGTGAACTTCTAAATCTAAATTAAGAACTCAAAATAAAAATACTAATGAATATTTCAAATATATGATTCAAATATATGTCCCGTTAGGTAAAATAGCTTATGAAAGGAGAGTTATTAACGTTTATTTCTTCTTTAATTGTTAAAATTATTCCATAATATATACAATATATAATGTATTCTAATTAAAAATCTGATTCACTCTATATTAATTATCTATATAAGTATCTATAAATATTTGTCGAAATTTTAATAATTAAATTTTCATAGCGAAAACGTTTCTCAAATATTTAATAAATTATTATGAATAAGGTCGTAATTGAATAATATTAAAAAATTTAAATCACTCGTAAAACTGAATTGCTAATCGCGAATACCATCCTATTAAGTATAGGGTGGTGCAAAAAGATTCACTATTTCACCCTTATTGACGGCTTTATACTTCTTTCTGTAGGGTTATTTGAAATCTCATGTTCATGTGAAAAAGAAATATCAAATATATCGTCTGAAGTTATCAGAAAAAATTTCAATATAACATCATTTCCCACAATAAGAAAGAAAAGTAAAGATGATTTCTTTTGCGCCACTCTGTACATCTGCATGAGCGCGGATTCAGTCCCGCATACAGCCATCTATCAATATTTAAGCGGCGGTCACTTCGATGTGCCTGACGAACACTTCGTATAGTCGAGTAATCGACTGTCTGATTAAGTCTGACTAATGTTTCTCAAACTTTGACGTTCGGAATCGTCGTTAAACTATAGCTCCCGTTGAGTGAGTCTAAAGATGCAATGCGCGCGTATTACTGAATGTGGTAGGCTCTTCAATATCACGTATCTCTTTATTGGTTTATTACATGACTGTGCAATCAAGTTGATTATCGCCTCTAAATCCTCTCCTATTCCAATTCGTCCCACCAAGGTTTGATAGGGTCTGAATATCATACTCCTTGCAATGGAATTTTGATCGCTCTTTTCTTCACAGCACATCGATTTAATTACTGGAACTCATTTACCCATTTCTAGACTACGCTTCAGCTAACGCAATTGCTGTATTATGATGCGCTTAATTACGTCGATATTAGTATACAGAATATGATTCAGACGACGCCGATATCTCATGTTAACGGTGATGGATTGTGAAGACTACTAGAACTGGTGAATCAGTTCTTGTGCCATTATCCAGGATTTTACTCCGTACAACAATCTACAAGCATCTCTGGGTTCGGTACAGTCCGACGAGAGAGTATTTTCCCATTAAATTATTTTCTAAGATTATAGCATAGAAGCATAGCAATACGTTTCTTCTAATTTCCACGTTGAACTTTATTTATTTATCAGACAAAATAGTCCAAACTGTAGCTCCCGTTGAGTGAATCTAAAGATGAAATACGTGTAAGCTCACTGAATGTGACAGGCTCTCCTATATCACGTATCTCTTTGCCATCTCCTTGCGGATGTTTCATTAATAAGCGATTCAGCCGTATTTCAATCGAAGCAAAGGAAAGGAATACATTTCGCTGAATTTTTTTCGATGCCTGAACGTTGATGCATTTGAAACACATGTTTTGGTGTTACATCATTCGGAGTGGAAACTCCTGTAAAAGTGAACTTACTTCATAAAGAAAATGTTGAAAAGTAATAAGGTAATTTTCAATGATGAATATTTGTAATTTTTACTGGTTTGTCTTAACTTTTACTGGTAGGTCTATTTAAGTATCAACACCCTTGTAATGGGACTCACTAATTTGTCGCTTTATAAGTGTAGTATTTGAAATTTTCGCTTTGCATGAAGGATGCTATCGAAATTTACGCGATACTATCGAAATTTTCAAACTAATTCCCTTAGGTTCCATAAATAAGATAAGGGAGAGTTTCTCACATCCAGTGAACTTTAACGTATTCTATTTTTAGACTCACCCATCAGGACCTAAAGTTTAACGTCGATTTCGCACCTCACAGTTAGAGAGACATTTACTATATTTGTCAATTATTGGACTACTCAGTGTTCGTCACGCAAATCTAGGTTATTGCCGCTCAAATAATGATAGGTGGCTGTGTCGGGGATTAAACCCGCCATCATGCATACAATAGTCGCGTGTACTAGACATCGTGCCACGATCAGTCGCATCGAAAGTATTGACGACTGAAATTTTTAGTCACTTTTCGTTTGGATACTAAACAGCTTTTCATGAAATTTTCATTTGGGAATGTTATTACAGAGTTAATTTTCTTTTATCTCCCGGGAAGACTGATAATTAAATAAATAATGCATATAATTGTCTTTAAGACTGTAAGACTTTCAGTTATTAAAAACAAATTGACATTTATTTATGAAATAAATTCCCTGTAGAGATAAGAAACAAGTGAAAATTTCATCTGAGCTGGGTATTAGCCTTTAAATGCTGGTATCGACTAAAAATAAAGAGCTGTATGCTATCCAAATGATAATTAATAGACAATTTCGGCGAGCGAAAATTTCTATATCATCAGCTATTTATTATACATGCATTTTTTTAAGAGAAAGGAGGATTCCGTTTAACTACCAATATACCCAACCTTAACTTGGAATCAACATAGCTACGAGGACGGTCCCAAAGCTAGCCGACCTAACAAAGAAGACACAAAAAAGTTGAGAAAATTTTTCTTTATTTTTCAGCATAACCTCCTTTTAACAATCTCAACACACTTTTTCCAGCGATATTCAATAGCTTTTATATCCTGTTTATGGTAGGAACTGTCGAAATCCTTAAAAAAGCCATCAACTGCAGTCTCCACCTCTTCATCGTTGGCAAATATTTTACCACCGAGCCATGGTTTCAGGTTTAGAAAGTGGAAGTTGACAAATATTTTACCACCGAACTATGTTTTCAGGTCTGGAAAGTGAAAGATAGCAACCTTATAAAACATGTGTTTTAAGTTTCAAGGAGCCACGTTGTTTATTATTTTTTATTTGAGCCATCAAAAACAAACGATCTCATATAATTTGTAAATATGGGAAAAATTAATCACCATTATGTAATTCAATATTTGCATATTAAAACTGAGCTCGATTCTATTCTTGAGAAGTCTACTTCTTCGTTTATGACTGTAAAATATTGGGTAGCAGAATTTAAACGAGACCGTACGTGCTGCCAAGACGAACACTGTAGTGGTCAAGCAACGCCAGACACGGTCGAGAAAATCCACAAAATGCAATTGGATGATTGTCGGCTGAAAGTGCGTGTGTTAGCTGAAAGGACAGGCGTTTCAAAAAGTGCTATACATCGTATATTAACTGAAAAAGGTATGCGCAAGATGGGTGCCGCACTTGCTGTCAATAGCAATCAATAGCAAAAACAGCATCATGAAGATGTTTCAGTACAGTGTTTGGCGATGTTTCATTGCAATAAAGCCGAATTTTTGCGTCGATTTATAACCATGGATGAAACATGGGTCTACCGCTTCACACCTGAGACAAAGGAACAGTCAAAGCAGTGGACTGGAGTTGGGTAATCGTGTACAGAGAACGTGAAGATGGTTCCATCTAAAGGCAAGATCATGGCGTTTGTTTCTTTGGGATGGGCATGGGATTATTTTTTATTGATTATTTCTAGAAAGGAAAAATCATCAACGGCGAATATTATGCCAATTTGTTGTGGAGTTTAGGTAATGAAATTATGGAAAAGGCCGTATTTGGCAAAAAGGAAAGTATTGTTTTACCAGGACAATGCTCCAGTTCACACATCCACTTTTGCGATGGCTAAAATTAATGAACTAAAGTTCGAATTGTTCATCACGCTCTTTATTCGCCAGATTTAGCTACCTCGGACTATTTTCTATTTCCAGACCTAAAAACATGGCTCGGTGGTAAAAGATTTGCAGCAATGAGGTGAGAGGTGTATTCTGCAGTTAATGGCTATTTTAAGGAGTTTGACAGTTCTTACCATAAACAGGGTATAAAAGCTATTGAATATCGCTGGAAAAAGAGCGTTGAGGTTGTTAAAATGAGATAATCTCCAAAAAACCGCTTCTTTGCATTCGTAATGTAACGAATTTGTTTCTGTCAACAGTTATTGTGGTCCAATAAAAAGTTGTTGAGTCTTTCTGGTATCAGAAGTAAACAACAACTTCTTTTGCATTATATTCGAAGAACTAATACGAATTCTATTTTTACACTCACTGAACGCGGCCTACCGCTTAACGGCGATTCAGAACATCGACTTGAGAAGCTTTTGCTAGACTTGTCTATTACCTAACAAACTGACACCAGAAGTATCAAAAGTAAAAAACAACTTCTTTTGCATTCCATAAATGTGATATGGCAGAGCTCCTTATACTCGAAGAACTAATACGAATTCTATTTTTACGCTCACTGAACGCGGCCTACCGCTTAATGGCGATTCAGAACATCGACTTGAGAAGCTTTTGCTAAACTTATCTATTACCTGACAAACAGTCACATCAAGATAATCGCCGCTGAAATAACAACTTGATGGTTGTGTCGTGATAGTCGCGTACGTAGTAGATGTAATGGATTTTAAAAATAATGGACAAATTATGACGAAATATATTTTTTCAAAAGTTGCATTTAGTCCTTGTATTACCAAGTTTTTTTTTTTCATACCGGATCAATTCGTCCCATTTGTATTACTTGTGAGCCTTAGCATTGTGGACGAAGTATCATCTCATCGCCAGATAAATGCGAAGTCAAAAAACGCGGTTTTTCATACATAACATGTCGACTTTACGCGTTTTTACTATAAAAAGTTATATAAAAAAAATTCTTTTTTTTGATAACCACGCTCACAGTTAAGACGATTCTTTAAAAAGTTTATGAGCTTGGATTTCCCTTTCCGTGTCTATGGAGTCAACCACCAATTAAGCAATATTTATGGGCTTTAATTAATGAATAAATGGCACAATTGTTTGATAAAAGAACCCAAAATGGCCATTATCCCAAGGTTGGGCTTTGTTCTTCTATAGGCAAGTATTTTTCCTACATTTAACCGGTTTGTCTCACTAAGGTCCATATCGTGGAGGACTTCTACCGAGCAATGACTAACTGAAATGCATATGAGTTCGAATTGTTCTTTTTGATCAATAAATACATTTTTTGTTTAAGTCTTTTTTTTTCGTCTCTTTATAGAAATAACTAAATAATACTTGGGAAATTTATGATGGTAAGGCTCAGCACTGAACAAAGAACCAAAGTTGTTCAATTTTACTTTGAAAGTTAGCATTCGATTATATTCAGACCATATCGAAATTTCTTTCATGTTCGAAATGCTCCTAGCTCTCCAACAATTTACCGATTGGTTCAGCGTTTTTGGCAACAAGGGGCTGTCTGAGATCTTCCGCGTGTTGGAAGACCTCGTGCAGTTCGAAATGAAGTGACCGTTGCTCGAGTGCAGGCAAGTATTGGCGAAAGCCCCGAAACTTCCACCAAGCGACGTTCTCAGCAGTTAGAGACGTCTAGGCGGTTTTTGCAAAGAATTTTACATGTGTTACATCTTTTTCCATATAAGATGCAATTGGTTCACGAGTTAAAACCAAATGATCCACGATAACGCATTCAATATAGTCGCCGTTAACGTTAATTATGCGTCACCCTTTACAATATCGCCGTAAATTGCTTTTAACAAATCAACGAATAAATAATAAATTTTGGAAATTTTTCAAGTCGTTCTCTTCCTCCCTACTAAGCCGATTTTGCTTAAGCTTTCGAGCTTAACTGTCTATGGCAAATTTTTATACAAAATTCCTGCCTTCTAGATAAAAATGAAAAAATGTTTCCTAACTTTTTTGTGTCTTCAAGGTCGGCAAGTTTCAAGTGTCTTTTCAGGTCGGCAAGTTTTGGGACCGTCCTGGTATTTTTCCCAATATCGTTCATGCTAGCTATAACATTTCGTGTAACCAATATTAACATTAATATGTTGATAACATTTTATGTAACATTAAGGGCATATGGATATATCTTAAATCAGTTGATATAATAAATAAAGTCATTATTTAAAAAAACTTAAGACGGGGAGGACGAACCTAAGGTACTAAAACTGTAACTATATTATGCTTTTGAATTACCTTAATATATTATATAGGTTAATACAAAGATAAATATTTTCCGGTATATACATTTATATTAAAATAAGAGTCTAAGAAAGTTGAAGCAAAACTAAATTTCATTGAGAAATAATCATACACACGAAATCAAAACGTATGAGAAGACATTTGCAGAACATTTACAACATTTACACGTAACAGTAGTAGTGAAACAGCTGTGTCCGTTAACATAACACAATGGTATAACAGTAACATAGATATGTAAACTATAACAGTAGTATTGGAGGAAATTAGTATAACAGTAGTTTAACATAGATAATTTTAAACATTTCTGTTCCCACTTTTTACTTTTTTTTTTATTTTTTTGTTTTTGGAAAAAACAATTTAATTAATAACATTTAGAAGTTTTGCGTTATTTAGCTTTCAGTTGTTATTTTTTTCTTGTTTTTTTCACAATATTGTTTTTTTTTTTTGCTTTTTTTCGTTGTGGAACAAAAACTTACAGGTGCATACCTGTGCTGGACCTAGCAAATGCATCACTGGCCAAAGCCGACGAAGACCCTGCGATGGCTCCAGTTAGTATCTGTGGTTGTGGTGGATGTGTGGGTAATCCTAATAGGGAGGCTAAAACATCTTCTAGCGATGCGTTACTCAGGGAACGTTCTGGAGCTAAATCAATGAGTTTGTATTTTTTGGTGTATTTTTCGATTTTTTTGTTTTGTTTGTGTTCAAAACGTTTACAGCAAACGAAATAGTTTTGAGTTTACGGCGTTTTTTGAAAGAAATTTTGATTTTTTTTTGGGTTGGGAGGGAAATGGAATATATAGAAATTATATAAAAGAAAAGAAATATGGATGAGTATCAAATGAAATGGAGTAAAGAATAAAAATACAAATTTTTAAAGATTTCTTTGTTAACATTAATTAGTTTTATAATTATTGCAATTGTAATAGATATTATATGTAAGAGTAGCGAGTAGTTCTTAATAGCAGTAGTAGTAGTAGTAGTAAAAGCTTTAATAGTTATTTTATTGCTATAATCAAAACTACACTGAGAAAAATACGTAGATGTTCGTTTAGTTTAGTATATTTGAGGAAAGTTAATCGAGGTGATATTAATAAAATAGTTAAAAGATGTTGAAACAAATTAAAGTAAATTTTTCTAATAGTTAACAAAATTAAAAGCGAATATGTAAAAAAATAGGCCCTCTATAAGCTAAAGGAAAGGATCGAATTGTCCTACAAGTTTACAAGAATTTTCAAAATAACTAAATCTGGACCACGCAAGCAAAGAAATTGGCGACCTTTATAAAAATATATTTTGATTTCGGTATTGATCTTAACTTGATTTAAAAAAATATCAGGAGACTGATTTTTATTTTTCATATTCAAAACAAAAGTTCACTTTATACTTTCTTGCTGATTGAAATAACCCCTGAAATTTATGTTAATTTAATTTCTGCAACAAAACATAATAAAACAGATATGTTGGTTCGAGGAGCGGAAACGAAACTATTGCATTGTGTAGCAGTGATAGTTAGTGAGAAATTCAACAACGAAATTTTCAACATTTAAAAATCCATCTGTTTGAACCTACAATGTTTTTTGCAGGCAGTTTCGAAATACCAAAAGTTAAGAAATAAAAAAATGACCGAAATTTGAACTAATTTCAGAACAATATTGTAGCTCTTTATTTGAGCGATAACAAACAAGTTTTTTATTTCTTAGCTTTTGGTATTTCGAAACTGCCCGCAAAAAACATTGCAGGTTCAAACATTGTATTTATTCGCTTTTGGTATTTCGAAACTGTCTGCAAAACCCATTGCAGGCTCAAACACCATCTATATTTGAGTCACATTTCGCGCCACGCAAATTTCAGATCATAGTTTTAGAACTACAATGAAATATGTCTCGTACATTGAAATTACATTGATTAATTTACAAATTTTGAGAAGTGTTTTTAGATTTTTATTATTTGTCTTAGTTTAAAAATATACTATTAGCTTTTTTCTCACAAAGTGAAGTAATCTTCGACGTCTTTTGGTTTATTCAAAATTTGTATTTAGTCAAATTTGTGAAAAGTTTATTATAATCAACCGTCGGTGTTCTTTATTTTGTATGAAAATTCAGGCAAAATAAAAAAAATATTTTCCAAATGGATACCGCGTTTGCTTAAAGTAGAACAAAAACAACAACGTCAGTTTTGTTTGGAGCAGTTTAAACGCAGTAAATTTTTTTTCATGGACGTTAAAAACTTATGATTTGAAACGCTTCATTGTATGGAAAAAATGTAATGAAAGCCATGCAAAGCGATAAAAAACGCAACAGTCACTCATAAGGATATTATTTCCATATTTTGGAATACATGCAGGGTATTCTATTCATCGATTATCTTGAAAAACAAGAACAATAAAGAGTACAAGGATAGTTTGAAAGACAAAATCAGGAACAAAACGTCTACAAAAGGTCTAAGAAAAAAAGTGATTTTTCATTAAGGCAACGCATCTTATAACAAGACGATGACTAAAATAGCAAAATCGAATGAACTGCTGTTCGAATTGCTGCATCACCTCATCCACTACGTTCTCCAGATCTATTCACGCGTTTGTAAATTTATACAGGATGTTTCAGGGAATAAGTTTTAGATCAAGCGACGAGAGAGTATTATGAATATTGAAACACATTTTAAGTGTCTTGACAAAATCTTTTATGGAAAGGCATCAATGTGTTAGAGAAGCGTTGCACTTGATTATATCATCCTTCAAGGAGATTGTTAATGAATATAGTCGAGATTTCGCTGATACCGTTTTTCTAATCAGTGCGTGGATGATAAACCTTTCTGATGATCTTAAATGTTTATTTTTATATGCCATAAACAGTTTTCGCATTGATATTCTTACCACAACACGGGAATATACTCGTTTTGTAACAACTAAAAGTACTCATCTAAGATCCTCTCATCTATGCCTTATAATCATAAAAATCTTTGTCAATCTAAGTACGTCTGACCATGTGTACACTGAAAGGACGATAGAGGTCGCACCGCATCATCTATAAATGTAGCGGAAATAATATATATTTCATATTCGTTACAGGATTAAGTCCTAATTTGGCAAAATCGGCTAAGTAAGAAAGAACTTGCCCATATAGTAATACTACTTTAAAAAAAATTGCAATTTTTCAGAATTTTTTTACAACGATTTTACTATTAACTCGTAAATTAAAAGCATTATATGGTGGCGTTGTACAGATACTGGAAA
>JAHXMU010000708.1:1888124-1900764 GCA_019455685.1 Philornis downsi | reverse complement strand
TGGTTAGTAAACGCCCTCCATCGTTCGCATGATTCCGAGTTCAATCCTGCATATATCTAGCTATCATTGTTATATTGGCGATCACCTCGATATATCTGACTAGCTCTTCAAGTAAGTAGCCGACAAGAGATCGAGTTAATGTTTCTTATACTGTGACATTCGGAATCGTTGCTCGGAATCTTTAAACCAGTAGTTCGTACTGAGTGAGTCTGAAGATAAAATGCGTGTAAGCTTATTGAATGTGAGAAGATCTCCCATTTCATATTCATGGGATGAAAGAGAATTTGGTTTTTTTCTGGTCATCAAAGGATCTCCTATACTATGGATCGCACATGTCAAAGTTAGCACAATCCGGCCAGAATCAAAAACAAAAATCTCTGAACTATATTTGAGTTGAAAACACACACAAAATAAATGTTCCAAGTCTACTTAACATTAGTAAGTTTAACTTGAAACGAGTAGTTGAAACTGAAATTGACTGCATGTTACACTGAGTGGAGTACGCGCGTGAAAATAGCACGTACTTAAAGTAAGTACGCAAACTTTCTCGTATAATTTTCTTGCTTATTTTGAGTAAGGAGATACTTGACGCCATACGGAGATCAATTTTACTTAATTTGAATTCGTTTTGATCTTCATATGGTGGCAAGTATCTCCCTATTCAAAATAAGTAAGAAAGTTATTCGATGATTTGAGTACGCGCGTGAAAATAGCACGTACTTAAAGTAAGTACGCAAACTTTCTCGTATAATTTTCTTACTTATTTTGAGTAAGGAGGTACTTGGCGCCATACGGAGATCAATTTTTCATCAATTTGAATTCGTTTTGATCTTCACATGGTGGCAAGTATCTCCTTATTCAAAATAAGTAAGAAAGTTATTCGATGATTTGAGTACGTGCGTGAATATAGCACGTACTTAAAGTATGTACGCAAACTTTTTCGTATAATTTTCTTACTTATTTTGGCGCCATACGGAGATTAATTTTACTCAATTTGAATTCGTTTTGATCTTCATGAGTACCTCCTTGTTCAAAATAGTAAGAAAAATTATTCGATGAAGATTGCGTACTTACTTTAAGCACGTACTATTTTCTCGCTCGTACTCATTGTTTTTTTTTAACAATGTTATCATTAGTTTAATAATTAAAAGCTACATATGATGGTAACTAATTGATACCGGACCATCACTGGGAAAGACAGGCAAACTCGACACATTATTATAATGTACGAAAACAAGACCTGTCCCTTCATCCTATTTTTGCCGTGAGTTGGTACATTGTTCTTGATGCTATGCGACACAATTGGTACACATTGGTCCAATATGAAAAAATTGTTCATACATGGGTTAAATTCAATTACAGAAAAAATATATTTTTTGCAATTTTACCATCTTGTAGCGATTAGATAACGAAAAGTCTCCAAATCAGAGGGCTGGGTTATTGAAAATAAAAAAAAATAATTTTCTTTAGAAAATCTAGCGAATTCGAATCTACTATGGTGGGTACATAAGATTGAATCGGCCGAATTTATACCGCCTGTCCAACTGTGCACCTGCCATTGTATAGTTTTGGCCACATTCCCTCAATACGCTTCACCGGTCGCCAGACCACATCTATGTCTTTCCCCTGATTTATATATAATGATATTATTGATAGTATAGTTTTCGTGAAAAATAAGTCGAAGCTTGTTAAGTATAATACGACGCTTTCAATTTTCATTTGCACCAATAATTCGGACAACCCAGTTCCCAATCTATAAGAAAATTTGAAATTTTTATCAGTAGCCTACTGACTAACCATACAAAATTCTAACGATGTCGAGAAACATAATATTTATAAACCAAAAAAAAAAAAAAAAAAATTAAATAAATAAAAACACAAAATGAATAATTTGTTTTTAACATAAAAATATTTATTGTTTTTATTTGAAAAAATAAACTTAAAAACTTAAAATTTTAAAATCATTTAAAATTATTAATTAATTTTACTGTTTTGTTGCTGTTGTGTTTGTTACTAAATTATAAATAAAAAAATTGTGATTATATGATCATAAATATATATATATATGCATTTTTATGTATATATACTATATATAGTAAATGTATGTATAGAAGAGAGTATATAATGTTCTTTTTGCTGTATAAGTGGTGTATAATAATTATGCAGCTTAAAAAATAATATAAAATAAAATAATAAATACAATTATATAAGAAAATAACAGTAAATAAAAAAAGCAAAAAAAAAAAAACATTTGTTCAAAGTTTAAATATAAAAAAAAAAATGTATCGTAAAATTTTAAAACTAAATCTCTAAAAAAAGAAACAATAGATATTTAAGTGCTCAGTTTATAATTAATGAATTTTGTGTATTAAATACAAAACAAAACATTCTATAATAATTTTTTCTTATTATTTTTTTTTCTTCTTTAGAGACTAAATCTAAAATTACAATGCAAAAAAAAAAAAAAATACAAAAATAAAAGAAACTTATAAACTATTAATTGCATATTTTTGTTTTCAATGAAATCATGATGATTTTGCTGTTTTAGTTAAAGTTATGAAGGCTAATATTAAATTTCGTGAAAGGGAGAAGTAGAGGAAATGATTTTGGGAGTTTGAAAAACAATTTTTATTTTGACAGGTGAGAGAATTCTCGACTTTGTTGGAGAGGAAGAGAGAGGAGGGTTTTGTAGCATTTTCATTGTGCCTTTTTTTCGTTTCGAATTTGTTTTTTTAGTTTTCCAAATTTAGGTGAATTGTTCTAATTTAAAAACAAAGCCTAAATAGAAAATTCTACCGCTGATTTTTCATCTCTTAGATGCCAAATGACAAAAAATCGTTTTAGGTTTTTTTTTTTTTTCATATGAAGAAACTTTAAGACTTAACACTTTTACCCCTACAAATCAAATCTCATGCTGATTTGAGCAAATTTCGTAAGGGATTTAAGTGAATCTTAAAATTTTGTAAGCTTTCGGTGAAAAGCCTTTTTGCTTTTTTTTGTAAATGGAGAGAGCTTAAAAGTTTGGTAAATGGCTTCCCATTCGTACTTCATTAAATTGTTTAATAACTAAAGAAATTTGGAAGCTCAATTTGGCAGCTTCATAGGGAGACATAAAATGTGCATAGTTTAGAAAGTTTTCAGTGTTGGCGGCATAGGGCGGGAAAGAAAAATAGTAAAAACCTGTATGACTATTACCGCTTTATAGCAAACATCTTTCAAATCACTGTTTTAGAGCTTAAAAGATCTCTTTTTTTCTAAAAATCTTTAAAATTTAGGGTAAAAAGCTTTAACAGCTGCAAATCATTTAAGTTTTTTTGAGATTTCATGTTTATTATTTTAAACCTTAGATAATAATTGAGCGAACATTATCCAAATATTTTCCAATTTTATACTTTACCATACATAAGTTTGAGGGCTGAATCATATTTTACGTTTGAGCTTTTACGGGCAAACATGCAAACACCGCAAAATTCAGACATGTCAGAGCTTCCAAAGTTCCTAAAACTTAAGAATAATTGATTTCAAATAACTTTGAAATAAACATTTTATGGAGCTTTTAAAGCCAAATTTAAAGTTTCTGAAGTCTTCAATAATTTATGGTAAATAACTTTGAAATCTGTAAAATCCGTGTTTTTATTTAGAACTTCCAAATTCTTCACAAAAAATGTAATAATTTATTGGTTATATTTTATGGAAGCCCTAAAAGTATTAACTAATTTTAGTATGAAGCTTTTAAAATTGAGTACGTTATTTTATAGAACATAACAATCTTGTACCCAAAAATCAAATCTAATTCTTACCAATTATTAAACGAAAAATGATATATTTTTAAAACTTTCAATATTATACATTAGCGTAAATTCTGTTGAGAGTCGTAAAATATTTAAGAATTTGAGCTTTTTCTGGGAAATGCATACAATTCGTAAAGCTAAGACATTTCAAAGCATCCAAAGTTCTTAATAACAACAATTTTATTGCTTTCCAAAAATATTAACAACTACTTGTAAATAATTTTGGAAAATCTAAAAGAATTGATTATTTATTGGTTAGATTTTTTGGAAGCCCTAAAAGTATTATCTAATTTTCGGGTAAAGCTTTTAAAATTGGTCACGCTATTTTACAGAATATAACAATCTTGTAATGCCAAAGATTGAATCTAATTTTCTTAAGATTTTCGAAAGCTTTCCCCACTTGCTTTAATACTGCTTAATGGAAAACTTTTTAATAGATACAATTTTAAATTTTAAGTAAAACACGTTTCAAATCAAAAGTTTTTTTTTTTAAATATTTTTGGGCATTAACATGAACTTTTCAAAGGAACAATGTTTTCTAAAGCTTTTGCTCAATTATCTACAATATATGAAGAAGTTTATTTCTTAGAAATTTTTGTTTCATACAATCAACAGAATTATTAAAAATAAATCCTAATAAAGTGTCCAAAACTGAGCTAAAAGCTTTGAAAAAGAATACAGAAATGTAAAGCTTTCACAAAAAAGACTTATTTGAACCTTACTATTGTATGTTTCTATTTAATTCTGCTTAACGAAGATTTCGAAAGGCAGTTTGCGAAACCTTTACTAGATTTATAAATAGAGCGCGTATAAGCTCATTGTATATGAAAAACTCTCTCATGTGTCATTCATGGGACGCAGGGAATTTGTTGTTATTTTAGTCTGTAAATAACATCGCACTGTCAATTAATGTGAAATGGTCTAAATGAAAAACTTGTTCAACGTTAAAGTTTCTTAAGCTTTAACATCGAAAGCATGATTCTAAAGTTTTTCTTCTTTTCTCTAACTCTGCCAAATTCTAACATGAAAAACTTTATGCATCTGATAACTTTTTAGTATTACAATATTGCAAAACCTCTTAATGCAAGCTGCCTTTAACATACAAGCGTTTTAAAACTTAACACCGAAAGCTCCAATTTACCTCAAGGCTTTTTAAAACTTAACACCGAAAGCTGAAATTATCTCAAAGTTTTGCAGATATCGCAGAATGAGTTTAATTTTAGAAATTTATACTACATAAAAGATTTTAGGCACAAAAAAAAAGTATATCCTCCCTCCTTTTCGTCCCTCTTGTCTGTCTTTCTCCCCAGGAAAAATTGCACTAAATGAATAAAGAAATTAATAATAAGAAAACTAAAAGTATAATTTTGATGTCATGTGTAATCACCATCTTTTGTGGGCCTTCTTGATATGTATAAAATATTTTTTTTTACAAAATAAATATCAAGCAGTAATTTTAAAAAGAAATCGAAAAAATATTACAAAATCATAATGTTATATAAACTTTAAGGCATTCATGGGGAAAGTAATGTAAAATATTGCAAATATAGATTCAAAGTTTTAAAAACAAACATAAAATATAAAAGCTAAGCTAACAAAAAGACAGCTTAAAGTTTCGATATGAGTGTTGATCGAGGGAGGGAGGGCATGGTAAAACGTAATAGCAATTTTATATTTTTTATCTCTTTTGAGTGAAATTTTAAAATTATATAAAGAATTTTTCAAATTAACAAGTGTTTAAAATTGTTTTCTTCGTTATTATGATAGAAAATGATTAAAAGCTTTTTAATTTTGTGTGTGTTTTATATACTAAAATCTACTATATTTAATATATTTCTCTAAACATCTATGATATTGTTATTGTTTTAGCAAATAATTAAAATTTTTCTTTAATGTGAAAAATTTTGAATCTGTTTTTCTTTTGTTTTTGTGTGCGTTTATGGGATTTACTTTTTCAGTATGGTCTATTTTGTTTTGTTTTTGTTTTTTTTTTCTTGTGGGGAGAAGGAAGAGGGTCGTATCACTAAGTTTTATGTGGCTTTAAATTAAAAACGCTTTTTTTCTCTTCGACTCACCGACGGGATAATGGACAATGCCACCGCCTCCACTACTGCTACTCGTCGAACCGTTATTGAGACCACCGTTCATACGTGTTAATTGCTGTAAATCATTTCCAGTTAATGGCGCTGATGAATTCAAAAATGCTGCCGTTACCACTGACGCATTAGCCGTTTGGCCTAAATTGTGATTGGCAATTTGGAAGTTGTTGTTGTTGTTGATATTGCCACTCAGCAGAGGTCTTAGATTTGCATTAGCAGCTGCAACGGCAGCAATCAGGGGCGTATTCTCTATGACGGGGGTCTGGGGTGAGTCTAATGGACGAATGCCCACAAAGGAGGATTCAAGCCAACATTTTCTGGAAAGAGAGCAATTTGAAGATAATTAGATTAGCTTCTATTCGCTTAATAGAGATTTTCATTGATAATAAATTACAAAGAAAAAGAGGTATTTTTTTGATACAACTAAAAAAAAGGATATTTTACTAAATACAATTTTAAAATCTGTAAGTTTAATGAAGTGGAATGAAATTTAAAAAAGAATACAAAAATTAATGTTTGCACAAATTATAAAGGCCGCTAATTTATATGGAATAATTTCTATGAAAATAATCAAACTTGTTAAACTTAGCGATTAACCAACGGCGAAGTTTTATCGACCATAAATATTTAAAAACAGTTTATATAATAAGTGAACAAATCAACCCTACACCACGAAACATTTTTGGGACATTAAGTTCAATCACTGTCAATAACTTATTGTTGTTACAATGTCCGAAATATATAAAAAATATACTGTGGATACGAAATGATCC
This sequence comes from Philornis downsi, assembly GCA_019455685.1. NCBI lineage: Eukaryota > Metazoa > Arthropoda > Insecta > Diptera > Muscidae > Philornis > Philornis downsi. The sequence continues at coordinate 1,894,101 of JAHXMU010000708.1, read as the reverse complement.
TGACATGCAGGCTTGGGTTCCTTCAACCCCGATACAACAATCAAATCATTTTTCGGTGATGATCACTACGATGTGTTTGACGAACTCTTCGAGTAGCCAAATAATCGGAAAGTCTATTAAAAATTTCTCAAACTTACATTCGAAGTCGTCGAATCGAAACCGTCGAATCGTTAAGCAATAAATTCCACTTCAGTGAGTCTAAAAGTAGATATCGCGCATAATAATTTCGTTAAATGTGAGAAGCTCTTCCATACCATATTTATGGAACTCAAGGGAATTTGTTTTGTATTGGATTACGATGAATATATGACAGATTTTTGCTTTCGTATTTGAAATGATCTGCACAAAATAACAATTTATGTACGAGGAGTGGCGCCACGAATTTAGGCAGTCAATGCTGAACGCGAGTTGCTTCAAAAAAAAAAAAAAAAAAAAATCCACACCATGTCAAAGAAAACGGCTGGTTTACAAATAGAGTTCCTTGCTTTTGAACCATTCCCAACGCATGCAGTCGGCTTGGAAATGGCTTGGCAAGTAATTTCTAATGCTGAAGCAAGTTCTACCTGCGTTTGACACGGATCTCCATCAAGCAATGCCGTCAATTCAGTGTCTTCGAAGGTTTTTCGTCCATCTTCACGTAAACAGTCGCCAACATCAAAACCACCGTCTTTAAAGCGGCGGAACCAATCTCGACACGTTGTTTCACTTAAAGCAGTATCTCCGTAAACGTTTTGAAACTCTCAATGAGCTTCAGCCGCCGTTTTCTTCGATCGAAAGAAGAAAACCATGACGATTATTTGGCACAAAATCATACATATTCACACAAAAGAAAATCATTATTGTGTCGACTCGTTTACCATATGTTTAAGCTTGGCTCACGACGTTTAGGTTATGGCAGAATCGATTAGTACTTGCAGCTGGCGCCATCTATAGGCAAACAGCGGGAATTTGATTGCGCAGCTAATATAATTAGAGAAAAATTTCTATTGAAATTTCGGTCAGTGCAAAATTTTTTAATTGTAGCCGATAAGATTTTCAACCGAAAAATGTTCAAATCTACTTTTATAAAAAAAATTTCTAACGAAGTATCTCAGAATAAATTTTCTAGACATTTTTTAGCAATGCAAGTATTCTAATAAAAATTAAAAAAAAGAAATTCCACAGAACGAATTTATTTACTAAAGAAATGTTGCCTAGAACAAATTCTAAAAAAAATTCGTATAGACCAAATTTGAAGAAAATTTACAAGACGAATGATTTCATGAATCTGAATGAATCTTAGCTTTCAGTAAATAATCTAAAATAGTTGAACTCTAAATAAAATCCGTTGATTTTTCTAAAATGTGTTAAGTTGAATGTTAACTTTTATGGAACGGCGCAGTATCAGTAATAAACTACTAAAAATAAACCTCTTTCTACTGAAACAAATCACGTGGTGCATCCTAACAGAATAAATCAATATCAGTCGCCAGCAGCCACCACAACAAATGCCACATTTCCATATTTGAAGGAAATTTACAAGACGAATGACTTCATTCATTTTGTGATATTTAGCCTAATAGCATTTCGATTACTTGAACGACCACGTTTAATATCAGATGTCCATCTAATGTTTCCTAAAGATGACTTTTACTTTGGCTTTTGAAACAAAATGGAAATGACTATTGGGCCGAGTATATAGCAGAATTTTTGGAATACAAAATCACTGCCTACCAATCTCTTAGAACGAAATTTCTAAGGAATCTTAGTTCACAGTAAATATTTTAAAATGGTTGCACTCTAAATAAAGTTCCCTTTGATTTTTCTAAAATGTGTTAAGTTGAATGTTAACTTTTATGGAACGGCGCAGTATCAATAATAAACTACTAAAAATAAACCTCTTTCTATTGAAACAAATAACGTAGTGCATCCTATAAAAATAAATCAATATCAGTCCCCAGCAGCCACCACAACAAACGCCACATTTCCACATTTGAAGGAAATTTATAAGACGAATGACTTCATTCATTTTGTGATATTTAGCCTAACAACATTTCGATTACTTGAACGGTCACGTTTAATATCAGATGGGTCACGTAGATTTCTGTTCGGCCGAGCATAGCAAAATTTTTGAAATACAAAATCGCTGACTACAAATCTCTTAGAACGAAATTTCTAAATAATCTTAGCTCAAAGCAAATAATCCAAAAATTACAATCTAAGCAAAGTCCCCTCCGAATATGATGTGATTTTCTAAAATGTGTTAAGTTGAATGATAACTTTTATGAAACGGCGCAGTATCAGTGATCAACTACCAAAAATAAACCGCTTTCTATTGAAACAAATCACGTAGTGCATCCTATCAAAATAAATCAACATCAATCGCCAAGCAGCCACAACAACAAACGCCACATTTCCGGTAGCCGGAAATGCATGTTTTTCGTCCTTATGCCTTCGCGCACTGCCACACATTCATGTTCCCACTGTAGTTGGAATGAAAGCCTACAGCATCCAATACTTTGATTTGATGGTGGGCTCTTGTGGTGTGTATTTAAAACGGTATCCTTCTTCATCTATATACCCAATGAGTCACACAAGCGTCGAATCAAATGATTTTGAATGTCACATATACAAAGTATTATATCGTATGCATATAGTATATAATAAAATATGTACATATATATATGCACATATCCTTATAGAGAAGTGTCTACTTAAGTTGGTATAAAGAAACATTATTTATATTACATAACCTTAGACAAACTATCTCTGTTAAATCTAATGGGGATTTGTTGCAACAAATGTTTGGATGATTATCATCATGCCATCCTTATCAATGTCACACAAACACAATGGCTGTCCCATCTCGCCAGAGAGTCAGTCAGTCAGCCACCCAGTTAGGCTCTGTCACCCATTCATTCATTCGCTTATTCAAATATGCATGAACTAAATTCTGTGGTCCCCGAATGAGAGCATCAGCGTCTCTTGGATCCCTAGAGCAAAAAAAACCAGTGAAATCATCACAAAATTAAATCGTAAAAAAAACAGAAAAAGAAAAAATACAATCATAAAAAAGTTAATATTACAACTAGAGACAATAACAAATTGTGGCAAACAATTTGATGGAAGTATAGAGAAAACAACAAACGTAATAAAAATACAAAACAAAATATAATTTTGGTAGCCGAGGCAAAAATAAACCAGGTCAATATCTTACAAATGACTCATAAATGGAAGACATTTTACAATTTAAGGACACACACAAAACAAAATTCATTTACAAATGAATCATAGAGCATTTGATCAAACTCAAAGAAAGAACTTTCAACAAGTTTACTTTCTTATTAGCCAAAGAGAAGTTTCTTGAAATACCGTTAAGTTAGAGTAAAACAAATTACTTTCCGAAGTGCCAGTTAAGCCATAATGGCTGTTACTTTAGAATATGTCACACCGACCGTGACTTTTTTCAGAAACGTGTGGTATAATAGGCAAAAACCATAACCTCCCTTCCTTTAGCAAATTGTATGTTAAAGAAAGTCTGAGAAAAATATACTAAGGATATTGTTCCCCCGAACGCTGAAATTTAACGGGGCCGTACTGGCATCTTTTTGTAAGAGCATCCAAATCAATGAAATGTGGGCGAGAAGATGAAAGAAAAAATGATTTTGTTATGAATCATCATTAAACTCAAAGAAAGAAATTGCAACAAATTTATGTTACTCTTAGTTACATCAAAGTCAAATTTTATGCAAATTTTATATTAAAGGAAGTAAGAGAAAAATATATTAAGGATATTTTTCCCCCAATGCTGAAATTGCTCTTGCTTTTTGCAAGAGCATCCAAATCAATGAAATATGGGCGACAGGATAAAAGAAAGAATGCATTTGTTATGAATCATAATCAAACTCAAAGAAATAAATTTTACCAAATTCATGCTACTCAAGTTTCTTGAAATTTCATTTAGTTAAAGTAAAACAAACAGCTTTTCGACATCCCAGTTAGGCCATAAGGACATTTTCCCCCGAATTCCGAAATTTGACGAGGCCGTATTATCAGCTTTTTGGAAGAAGGTCTAAGTAATTTGAATTTGGGCGGCAAGATAAAAGAAAAATGCATTTCTCAAAGAGAGAAATTTCAACAAATTTATGTTACTCCTCTTAGTCACAGCGAAGTCTTTTGAAATTTCGCTAAGTTAGAGTAACACAAATTATTTTTCGAAATCCCAGTTAAGTTATAGATCCAATTGATTTAGAATATGTTACTTCGACCGGCAGAACGAAAATTGCATAAGCAAAATGTGATGAAATAGGCAAAACCATAAACTCTTTAACAATTTTTACATTATTAGAAGTCAGAGAAAAATAATTTAACGTAACCGTACTAGCTGTTTTTTGGAATAAAGTCAGAGTCACTTAAATGTGAGCGTCAAGATAAAAGAAAATACGAAATTCTTATGAATCATAATCAAGCTCAAACAAAGACATTTCACCAAATTTACACTACTCTTAGTCAGAGCAAAGCTTCTTAAAATTTAGTTAAGTGAGAGTCAAATAATTTGCCTTTCGAAACCACAATTAAGCCATAGTCGCTTTTGCCGTAGAATATGTTACTCCGATCGCCACAACGAACATTTCTTTGAAAAAAAAATTGTCGTGGTAGCCAAAACCATAACGTTTTCAGGAATTTTAATTTAAAGGAAGTCAGAGAAAAATTCATTATTAAAGAAATCTTTTTCCGAATGCTGAAATTTAAAGAGGTCGTACAATCAGCTTTTAGGAAGCACTTTCAGTTCTTGTAGGTAACAAGAAGAAAAAAAGGCAGTGTTGATAAACAAAAGATTCATTCTCGGTTGAAATCCAAACGGATAAGCATTCATTGATATTTTCTGGCAGTTAAAGTCAAAGTCATCAATATAATTGAAAGGAAATCAAATATGAAAATCATTGAACAATTTTACTCCGGCAGCTGACATTCAACAAGGCCGTACCAATAGTTGGTGTGAAGTAAGTCCAGATTACCGAAATATGGGCAACTTAAGAATGATGGCGTGGTTGGTAAATAAAATTACCTTATCTTACAAGTCCCTTCAACAAAAATAAATTTATTTCACAATAAATTTAGATCTCTTTTATACAGCTGAAAATGATTTCTTTAGCAAATTTTCTTTGAACCTAACATTTTTAAAAAAATAAATTTTTATTTTCAAAACTTGATCTGTTGAAATTTTTTTTGAAGGAAGAAAGTTCAGCCCAAAATTTCGGATGAAAATTTTTGATTTGGACACGATTTGTTTAGAAAATTTTGATCTATTCAAAACTAATTTAGAAACTTTTCAACCACCGCATTTTACATTGGGCGCCGTTTTCAGTGAAAGCTTGACTAAATTTGTTAGAATCTTCTTGCCCTGAGCTAAATTACCGTAGATTTAAAATTACTCTGTCTAGAATCAAATTGTTTCGAAAATTTCCTATTATCAAAATTTCTTCAAAAAATTTGTTGAGCATAATTTCTTCACAAAAATTTCTGAACAAATTTTTGTCAACGTTTTATTGGAAAATTTTGCGAAATTTGTTTAAAACCTTCCTATTCCGAGCAACATTTTATGGAGTAGCTGTAAGTTCCAATTAAAGTTATAGTTCCGTATGTTATGACGAAAAAAAATAAATAAAATTAAAAGTTCTAATAGTGAAATAGACTGTCATTGCAAATCAATATTTTTCTGTTATTAAAAAACACAACATTTTTATAACATTAGTATTGTAAAGTTTTATAATGTATTTGTTATTGAATTATAAAGAAGATATGTTGTAATATTGTAATTTAAATGAACACAAATAAATTAAATTAAAATTTTATTAGAAAAATTTTGAAATTAAAATTTTATTGGAAAAATTTTGAAATTAAAATGTTATTAGAAAAAAATTGAAGTTAAAGTTTTATTAGAAAAATTGTGAAATTAAAATTTTATTAGAAAAATTTTGAAATTAAAATTTTATTA
>JAHXMU010000708.1:1855661-1866862 GCA_019455685.1 Philornis downsi | reverse complement strand
AAATTTTCGAAAGAAAATTATTGAAAATTTTCGAAAGAAAATTATTGCAAATTTTCTAAAGAAAATTATTGAAAATTTTCTAAAGAAAATTATTGAAAATGTTCTAAGGAAAAATATTGAAAGAAATTTTCTCTAGTAAATTTTCAATAATTTTCTCTAATAAATTTTCAATAATTTTATCTAGTAAATTTCTAATAATTTTCTTTAGTAAATTTTCAATAATTTTCTTTAGAAAATTTATAGTAAATGTTTTTCACCAATTTCTTTAGGACCTTTTCTATAATTGTTTGTCAATAATTTTCTTTAGAGAAAATTTTCAAAAGAAAATTATTAAAAATTTTTAAAAGAAAATTATTGAAATTTTTCGAAAGAAAATTATTGAAAATTTTCTAAAGCAAACTGTTGAAAATTTTCGAAACAAAATTATTGAAATTTTTTTAGAGAATTTTTTTAAAGAAACTTTTTACAATTTTCTAAAGAAAATTATCGAAAGTCTGATGAAAACTATCAAAAAATTTCTGTAGAAACTTGCCGACAAATTTTCTAAAGGAAATTATTGAAAAATTTTTGCAGAGACTTGTAGAAAACTTTCTGTAGAAAATTGTCGATAACTGTTTGTCTAAAGAAAACTGTTACAAGTTAATTGTGGATACACAATTATTGAATATTTTCTGAAGAAAATGACCGATAAACAATTTTTGCTAAAGCGTATCATCGATAACAATTATCGAAAAATTTTTAAAAATAATCGATTTCTAAAGAAAGTTGTAAACAAACAATTTTTGTTAACAATTGCCTATAAACAATATGTCAATATGTCGATAAAATTTTATCGAAAGTGCCAAATAAAATAATAAAATAAATTAAAAATTATAAACGAAAGTGCCAAAAGTGTTTAAAGAACCAAATTTTTTCTGAATTTTGCAAGATAATTTTCGATAATTGTGCATCAAATATAAATATATAAATCACACATTTTCTAAAAGCTGTTAAAGAAAGAAAATCAACAGTAAACTATAGGCGAAACTGTTCTAAACAAACTTGTTCGGTAAATATTTGCCAAAATTTGCAAATGAAGTGATCCAACATTATTTATCGTCAATAACTATTTATCAACATAAATTCTAAAGAAACGGTTATAGTTCTTAACGAGCATTTGCTGAAGAAACTTGTCAATAAATATTTATCAAACATTTTCTGAAGAAACTTGCCAGCAATTAGTTATTTCTGAAAAAAAATTTTACATTTGGTATAGGAAAAAAAATTTCCAATTGAAATCCAAAATTTCTAAAGAAATCTTATCTTTCATAGTTGCTGGGGAATTTCTATTGTCGACAATTAAGCCTCGTGAAACTTATTTTAAGCAATTATAAGCTTGAGACAATGTATTAATTAATTAGGCAACGATTGCTGTTGTTGTTATCTGTTTGTTTGTTAGATAATCTATAATTGTAAAAATCAAAAATTTTCTTTATGATTTTTTTTTTAATAACTGCTTATATAAGAAAATTTTCTTAAGAAAAATTGTTAATAAACAATCATCAAAAATTGTCTAAGGAAATTTTTTGGTTTGTGTCGACAACTTTCTTTAAAAATTCTTAGGTAAATGTTTATGAAAGAAAATCTCTTGACAATATGCGACAAATAATCGTATATGTCGGGAAATTTAGCCTAAAAAGTTTCATAAACGTCTATCGTTAGTTCTTTTTACAAAGTTTCCGATATTTGTTAATATTTTTTCGCAAAATTTTCCGATGTGTACAGACAACCAAAGTATTTTCTACTAAGTTTGGCCAAATTTTTTCCATGAAATCGTATAAATTCATTTATATTTAATATGGTTTTATTGACATTGTGCAACTTAACACTTTTCTGCATAACGTCATGAATATTCACGAACACGTGTTGTACTATTTATAGCCTGTTCCAGTCCATTGAGACTTCCATATGTACACATGTTCCTGTCCCTCCTAGTAACTCTGTCATAAACAACCGCCATTTAAATATCAATACTGCCTTCCATTCTTTCTCTTTCCATCGGTTTGTTCATATTTCCAGAAACATTTGTGCAATGAATTTTGTGAATGTGAATGAATTTTTTAAAACATTTCAATTTATTTTTCCTGTACAGGACATCATAGCATTGCAAATTTTTGTACATATGTGGTTTCAATTGTGCACTTGTGCAGGAAAATATGACAAACATATATATTTGCCAAACGTACTGGCAAGGATATAAATGTGTATTTATGTACATTTTGCCTTGCGTCCCCAGAGATTCTTTGTGTTGCCACAACAAAGCTTTGTGTATCCTGTTTCTAACGTTTGCCATTGCAGAAAAAAGGATAAATTTGATATTTGATAATAGGCTACGACACAAAAACTAGGAAAGAACTTAGAGAGAAGGTGGCACTACAACGATAACTATGGTGAGTTAGCCAAATACGGTTCGTTTTCATAGGGATTGTATTCATTTTTGATTATTCTCTATCATAGGATTCAATTTAACATATTTGTGACTTTCATATAAGATCGGTTAATGGGCACATACACTAAACGGTAGGGACATGTCGCTCAACATGGTTTCTAAAAATATTCAATTTTTGTTGATCAGTAACATTTCTATAACAATATTCGCAAAAAATTATGCTTGTCGTCGAAAAGAAATGTATGTAAAGGAATACTGTTGCCGAAGATACAATTTTTAGAATCTTACTGACGACAAAGGTATATCGAGTTTTATTGGAAAATCTCAAAAAATATCATTCGACAATTTTCTTAACATTTCTGATAAATATCTATTAACAATTTTCTTTGGAAAGTTTAAATGCATGTATTTGCAAATATTTTTTTTAGTAAGTTTTTGACAATTTTCTTGTCGATAAACATTCGCCGATAATTTTCTTCGAAAATTTGAGATAAATGTCTATAATTTTCTTCAGCAAACTTGGGATAAATATATATCAATTATTTTCTTTACAAAATTTGCGATAAGTATTTATCGACAATTTTATTCTGAAAATTTGGGATAAATGTCTATCCAACATTTTTTACAAAATTTGCGATCAATGTTTATCGGTAATTTTCTTTTGGAAATTTGTGATGTTTTTCTTTAGAAAATTTGGGATAAATACGTATAAGCAATTTTCTCTAGAAAATTTGCAATACATTTATTGCATAGATAGTTTTCTTAGGAAATTTTCAAGAAATCGATAATTATCGATAATTTTCTATTCTAACAGCACTTCCTTCCGTAACCGAATTTTCCATACATGTTTATCGAAGTTTTTCATTTTGGATGTTTTGATAATATCCATCGAGAATATTCTTTATATGAAAAACAGCCAAGAATTTGCGATAAATGTTTATCGACTCTTTTTGTTTTAGAAAAGTTTTAATAAATGATTATAACTAACTTTCTTTAGAAAATGCGCATTCTTCAGAAAATTTTCGATACATGTATATTTCATTTCAATAAGATTTTCTTTAGAAAATTTTCTATAAATATTTGTCGACAATTTTGTTTATAAAAATTCCAACAGATGCTCATTAAAACTTTTATGTGGGAAACTTGCTTTTCGTGAGCGAATTTTTGATACACTTAATACTCATCGGCATCTTTTTTTCAGTAAAACTTCGATAAAAGTTTCTCGATAATTTGCTTTAGAATAATTTCGATTTTTGGACTGCTTTTAAAATGTATATCGACAATTTAACAAAATTATTGTTTATCGACAATACAAAAGAAACCCGCACTATCATAATCGTCAATCAATATTTTTTATTTATTTTCTAAAATTTCCATAATTTTCTATAAATATTGATTGATAATTTTGTTTAATTTTCGATGAATATTTATTGACAATCCCTGTTGGTCAGGGATTTGAAAAATAAAAACCTAAATGCAATGAAAACCGTTGCCTTCATAATAGGTTACCATATATTAATATTGTTGATATTTTAGTTCTTAAAAAAAACTGTTGTCTACAATAGATTTTCTGATGAAAATCATTGCCTACGACAGATTATATATGGAGACTGCTGTCGACAATAGTTTTTCTAAAGAAAATTATTGTCGATAACTGATCTTATAGTGCCAGCAATCACTATGACATTGATTACTAAATGAATCTGTTATGAATCTGTTACAGGTTTCCTAATAGGTTTCCTATAGGTTTCCTAATAGGTTTCCTAATAGGTTTCCTATAGGTTTCCTAATATCGTACGTAATACTATCTATATTACTAACAAAAATCTTTTACTTTTGCGTAGTTAGTGAAATACATTTTCAACAATAAAATTTCTAACAAATACAATAGATTTTGTAATGAAAACAGTTTACGACAGATAATTTTCTAATACAATTTATTATCGAAAACGAATATTCGAAAAAAGCTATAATGAAGCCAACAGCTTCAATGAAGTTTTAATGAAAACTATTGTCGAAAAGTATTATCTCTAATATAATTTCTTATGAGAACATAAGTCGGCAGTAAATTGACAAATGAAAATTAAAGTAGATAAAAAGTCTTGTAATTTTTGATAAGAATTTTTTTTATATTTTTATATACATAATGTTCTAATGAAAACTATTGTTACAACGAAATTTCATGTAAAAGGTAACGATTTTTCTACACAAGTTGTAGTCGATGCCAGCTCTTGGGATGGCAACAATTGTCGACAATCGTGTCTCTACTGAAAACAATTCTTGAAAAAGTGAAAAGAAAAAACTGTTCACTTATAATCTTACCTTTCTTAAAAGAAACTATTGCTTACAATAGAATTTCTAGTAGTAGCCTAGTAGTCAACTAGTTGTCGACAATATGTTGTCCACCGAAAACAACTCTTGTCGATGATGACTTAATCGATACTACTTTCTACAATATATTTTCCGACAGATGTTGCCCTCTAAAATACAAACAACACACAGTCTATATAAAGCTTTCTACGGAAAACTAGATTTTCTAATGAATCAGTCCTTGTTTTCAGGGAACGGTTGTCCACATCCCATGCTTGTGGATGTTGAATAAATTTCAACACTAAAAGTAATCACATAGGCGTTAACGGCAACAAAATGCAAATAACTGTCAACGACAGACTTACTAACGGAATCTGTTGTCGACAATAAATTTTCTGGTGCAAACTGGTGTACTGCCGACAACAAATTTTCTAACAAAAACAATTTCCGATAACTGAATTTGTAAAAGAAAATGATTGTTTTGACAACAGTTTTTTTTAACGAATACAGTTATCGTCAATAGACTATCTAATAAAAACTATTGTCCGAAAAGATTTTGGCATAAAAACAGATTTTCTAATGAAAACTATTGTCGAAAATTATATTTCTTATGGAAGCTATATAATCTATTATGGACGGATTTTCGAATGCAAACTGTTGCCCGCAATAGAATTTCTCATAAAAGTGTTGCTCAATAGTTTTTCCAATGAAACTTGTTGTCGATGACAGATCTTCTAATGACAGAAATTGGTGCCAATAGGGATTCTCGAGTGAAAATATGTTCTGACATCGATTTCTTAATTGAAACTGTTTTCTACAGCAGATTATCTGATGGATACAACTCTCTAAAATCTTTGTATAAAAGATTGTATGTATAATACTTTCGAAGGAAAACTATTATCGAATAAAAAATTTTGTAATAAAAACTATTTCCTTTACCAGATTTTCTAATGAAATCAATTGTATACAACAAACTTTTTAGCAGAAACCGTTGGCGATAGTACGTTTCCTAACAAGAATTATTTTCTCTCTTATTGTCGACAACACGATTTGTCTGCTATCGTTTATAATTTCGATTAAAATTCCTATGGCAGATAATTGTTTTCATTAGAGAGCGTGTTGTAGAAAACAGTTTTTTTTATTGTTAGTAAATCTATTGTTGTAGGTAACATTTTTAAAATCTTTTATAGAAAACAGTTAAGAAATCAATGTCAAAAGTGGTTTCCATTAGAAAAGCAACAGCATTTCTAATGAAAGCAGCAGGATTTCTAATGAAAGCAAGCGGATTTCTAATGAAAGCAACAGGATTTCTAATCAAAGCCATTTTTGGCATTGATTTCTTAAATGTTTTCTATAAAAAATTTAAAAAATGTTAAGAAATCAATGTCAAAAAAGGCCTTAATAAGAAATCCTAATTTAATGATTTCTTAACTTTTTTCTATAGTAGATTTAAAAAATGTTACCTACAATAGATTTTCTAACAACAAAGTTCTCTAGTGAAAACTCTTGTCTGTCATAGAAATTTTAATGGAAATTAGATTCGTTAGAATTTCTAACGAAAACTGTTATCGGCATTAGGTATCCTAATGATTGTTGTTGTCGATAATATAATTTTCTGATTACATTTTCTAATTGCAAAAGAAACCCCTCAAGAAATCTAATTGTCGGAAGACATCTAGAAAGCCCTCAATAGGTGGTCTTAGATTTTCTATTAAATCCTTGTGGTGAGTAGCAAATTTCTAACTCTCTTCCTAACAAAATTATAATCTCGACTTTCCAACAAAATTAAATTAAATTAAAACGTAGTAATTTAGGAAATCTTTGGATCGCGTTGGTTTTTGTAAGAAACCCTGTTATCGTGTATAAAATTACATCAGAATTTCCAATGCCGGCTACTTGTTTTCAAAAAAGTTCAATTAATTTATTTATATTCGATTCGATATCTCAGTTCATCTCAAAAAAATTTGTTATGCAAACTCTCTGAAATCTATAGTCGATGATGTAGCCTTCGATACAAAGAATGGTTTTAAACAACTTGTCGTCAATCGAATTTGGCAGCCAATGTAATTAAGTAACGTCAACTATTGCTTTTTTCAGGACAAATCTTTCTAACTACTTGTTGTCAATCGAATAACTAAATATTGCAACTATTCCATTATTTTTTTTATCTATTTGCCATCACCGATCGATCTTTCTACCAATCGATAACTTTTCTGTCTTAAATCTAAATAATATATATATAAATGTCATAAGTAATAGAACTAGACTTACCTTGAATTGTAATGAAAATGAAAATATTTTAAGATGAAATCATACGGCTCTTATGTACAACAGTTGGACGTCCCGGGTATGTCCCGGAAGGATATTCGCCCGAAAAGGAAAAATTACAATACAAAATCAAATCAACAGGTGATGCGTGTGTGTGTGTATGCGTTAGGGATACTTTGTGCATGAAACTCAAACTTAAAAAATGTACAAATTTCGAATTGTGCCCGTTAGAAGAACTCAAAATTCGAATGTGGGAGAAGAGAAAGTGAAGTATTGAATCCAAAATGTCAAAGTATAACTGAAGCTGGATTCATAAATAGCTAAAGGAGAAAAAAAGAGAATAATACAGAAAATAAAACAAAATGATAACAGGGTGCTGCATGATCTGTAAACAAAAATGATCACGTAAAACATAACACAACAAAATCGACAAGTATTTGAGCGGTTGGTTGATTGGTTGGTTGGTGGTGCACGAACTAAGGTGCTGTACACTGAGAGAGAGAGAGAGCGAGATATTTTTGGGTGAAAGGACTAAGAGGTTTGACACCTCACTACAAAACAAAATTGTCAAAAGGGGTGTTGTGGTTTTGATTGAGGAAGGCATTTGAGTGTTTCTAGCTTTCTGAAAAAGCTGGTGTATGAAACCAGCCTACCTCGAATTTGGACTCGTTGATCTACTGCGCTGTTGATTTGTTTGATCGTTAACATAATGTACAATGGCCGAAGTGACCTCTTTGATAGAGCTTTGAATCTCCGGCGTGACAGGCTGAAGTTTACGGTTGGTAGCCCCACCGGTAGCTGTTTGTGTTGTGGGCGATGTGCGCTGTTGTTGGGCCAACAAAGAAGAGGCCAACCTGCAAGAATAATTACAAAGAATTCATTTTATTTAGGCTTAGTTTTCAACTATAGCAAAGCCACTCACCTTTCATGAGCTGTTCTTTGTGACAATTTCTCTTGACTTCTCCAACCCAAATAGGGTTGACGCATCGAATTCCTTAGCACACTATGACCACTGTTGACAGATATAAAACTCGAGTTGATCGGGCCACCGCGTGTGAATGATCCCCGTTGTGAGACACTGGGTGACGTCTGCGAAGAGTTCAAGTGCGAAGTGGACCATCGTGAAAAGGCCGCACCACTTGCACCCGCTGTACCCGTGACCCCAACGCCATGATGGTGGTGAGCACCGGCTGTTGTCGTCTGACCGCCATGATGACTGTGAGCCGAGGGACTTAATAGCAAAGGACTGCGATCTGAACGTTGCGAGCCCAATGAACTGAGCGATGTGGTTTTGGAGTTGAGGCCCACCCAACGGCCCGAATCTTGGGTACGCTTGCGGGTGAAATTGCCGGGTTTATAAGTACCAGCGCCACCTGCAATGCCGGCAACTTCGGGAGATTTTTGATTTTGGTTGTATTGTCTGAACCAGTCGGGTATATTGAGACGTTGCAGCGAGGCTTGGATGCGAAGTTGATGTTCGCTTAAGGCGGCCGGATTGTGATCGTGGGATTTTTGAAGCTCATTTTCGGGGGGCTGTTGGAAGAAAAATATTGAAAAGGAGAAAAGTGGCAAATTAGTAAACGAGAAAAATATTAAAATATTAATATTAATTTCGAAAAAAAAAATTGAAAAAAACTACAATTGACTTCAAAATTTTTGAAGAAAATGTATGACAACAAAAAGATATGTGTTTAAAGGAAGAACCCTGGGAACTGCATGGTCCAAAAAGTATATTCTGACCAAAACTACGGTCGGTCTACAAGAGAATTTTGAAAAGTCAATAGTTTTTTTTTTTTATAAAAAAAGAAAATATAAAACGGTTTCTAATAAAAACCGTAACCAGCAACTTATTTTCTAAATGCAAATGCTATTGTAATGAATGTAACGAAAATATTACTGCAATTTCTATGTCAACAGCAGCACTTTCATCACTATCGGTCATACAATTTTCGAAGAACAAATACTACTGTTGGCAATAGGTTTTATAATAAAAATACTTCTGTCGACAAGAAATTTTCTAAGGAAAAAAAACAGTAATACTAAGCCTTTAAGCCCAAAAATGCGTCTGTCTTGCACAGCAATAAATTCCTGAGTCTCTAGAACGATTTAAATCTATTTAAAAAGATGTATATATATATATATATATATGTATATATATATTAAGATTTAAATTCGAAATTCGAAGTGTCATTCTTTGACATTTGAACAACTGTTATTGTTTGCTAGTAGCATTCACATTGTGAAATTGTTTTACCAAAATGGTGAAAGTTTTGCGGCTACTGTTCGATCAATTTGGGGTCACAATAATGCTCCAAAAGAGTCAACTGTAAAGAGATTAATGATAAATTTGCCAAAACTGGGTCTGTTAGTGATGTAAAGACAGCAGTGTGCCTTCGACCAGGTCGATCGAACGAAAATGTCGCAGCTGTACGTGATGATATCGCTCAAACTCCATCCACCTCAATATGACACTGAGCTCAGCAATTTGGTGTCTCCAAATCCACTATACAGCGAATTTTGGCGAAAGATTTGCATCTTCATGCATACAAAGTTGAATTGACTCAGGAACTGAAGCCAGCTGACCATGGACAGCAAAGGGAGTTCGCTAATTGCGTATTGGAGAGACAACATGAAAATGCTGATTTTGCCGATAAAACCATCTTCAGTGACGAGGCCCACTTTCATCTTGATGGCTTCGTCAATAAGCAGAATAGTCGCATTTGGGGTGAGGAAAATCCTCGAGTGATTCACGAGAAGCAAATGCATATTCAACGTGTCACTGTGTGGTGTGGATTTTGGGCAGGAGGAATCATTGGACCTTTTTTTATGAAAATGAGGCATGTCAAGGGCAAACAGTCAATGGTGTTCGGTATCGTGAAATGATAAACAGTTTTTTCGTGCCTAGAATTGAAGAAATGAATGTGGAGGACATGTGATTTCAACAAGACGGTGACACATATCATACAGCCAGAGAAACAATTCATGCTGCATCAGTCATTTGAATCTTGTTTTCTTGTTGGGACACCCTTTATATAAAGTAGTATTACCATCGACGTGGGCTCCCCAGCCGTAATTACAAAAAGAAAAAAATAATATTAAACAAATTAAAATGAAAGTTATATCCTATCCTAGTTAGTAACAATGGTATACGAAGTCATGCGGTTAAATTAAATTTCCATTGAAGGAAAGTGTGCAAAAATTCTTTAACGAAAAACGCTATTGGAATAAGGGAATACTCTTAAATCATTACGCAAATGGAGCAATCCTTATAAGGAAAGATCTCTCAAATGCTGAAATATTCATTGTAGGTACAATGGATTTGTACATTTCTTGTTGAGCGTGAAAACTGAAACAACCCATATAGTGAAACAGGCACTCCACTTTTGATAACCTTATTGTATAACAGTTAAATCACTTAACTAGCTGGCAACTATTCTAAATAGTAATTTCGAAGTTAAACTGTCATTTTTTCTAAAACAAAAAGACGATAATCTTCGTGCTGGCTAACAACTTGGCCTCGTCCTCTTTTTCCCTGAACCATCTTCATGACAACATCGTCTGTCAAGCCACTATTGAAAATATTCAATAAAACTATGTAAGTTTTTGAACTCGAATCGAAACTCTTTTATTTCCCTCACCCTCAAAAGTATATTTCCCAACATCGATTTAAAGAGTCAAAATTTCTTGACTTTGATATCGCGCCATCATAAAAGGAAAAGCAAATGCTTTGTTCACTTATAAAAAGTCTTTAAATTACGATAATTCACAAAATTATTGAAAGAGCAACCTACTCTTTTCACATATACGGAAATATGTTTACGCCTACGTACACTGAAAATGAATGTTGCAACTGCATTTATTGCCAATTTCAATTTCGAAACATTCAGTGATATTGTTGCCGACACCACTTCTAAATAATTTGAAGGATTAGAAACGCCCAAGCCAGTCTATATTTGACCCTAATTGGCAGATAAATATTAGTTGAGTAGAGACTACGTAATACTCCATATACCTATACTTTGGCGCGCACAGAGTCACAATATGAGTTTCAAAATTCAGCCTATTGTCGATCACAATACCCAAGAATTTATAACTATCAACAAACTCAATTCACTTGGGCCCCAAATATATGTTATATCCTATATACCTATACATATACAGGGTTGCCCATATTCGACGGACCCATGTTTTTAAA
>JAHXMU010000708.1:1834834-1850661 GCA_019455685.1 Philornis downsi | reverse complement strand
TGCCAGATGGGTCCGTCGAATATGGGCAACCCTGTATATGTATATATGTTATATATATATATATATGTTATATCCTGCGTTACTACTTGGGCAGTCAAATGAAACAGCTTTGGTCTTAAACGGATTAATCACTAATGAATTATGAACTGTCCATTGCACAGTGCAGTCGAGGCAATAATTTATTTTATTATCCTGCATCAGGAACATCTCGATCACTATTAAAATACAGCAAAATGTCATCAGCAAATAGAAATAATCCATTAGATCATTAACATAAAGTAAGAAAAGAAGCAGTCCTAATACCGAACTCTACGGCACGCCCAAATTTAGAGCCAAGACATTCGAATTTCTTCCATTCACATTTACAAACTGAAATCTGTCACACAAATAAAACAAAATGAGTTTGCAAGCCGAGATAGAAAAGTTTCTCTAAGTTTCTCTATTATCCTTCTGTGACATATAGAGTTAAAAGCCTTAGACAGATCCAAAGAAACCAGAACACTATACATGTTACGATTCATGTCCTTCCTAATAGTATCGGTTAGAGACAAAAGTAAACTTGTTGTATTATAACCCCGTCAAAAAGCGTACTGATTTTCAATAATTTTACTCCCAGATTGTGCCATAATTTGATTTTTCAATAAGTGCTCAAAAAGCTTAGATAGAACAGGGAGAATAGAAATAGGCCGCAAATCACCAGGCCCATTTACAGCAGCAGATTTCGGTATAGGAATAACACGGACAGTTTTCCAAGCTTTGTCAATAGTCGTATCTTTTTACAGAATATATTTCCTATGGCAGTATTTTAATTTGAATGTATATTTCCGTTTTATTTTTTATTCGAAACCGATTTTCTATTGTCATTATTGTCGACATAAGATTTTCGAATGAAAACTGCCGTCTATAACAGTTTTCATAATAATAACTATTTTTTTGCTACAATTAACTATCCAAAAAAATAGCAGATGTATATTAGAAATCTGTTTTTTTTCTGCCTTCAACAGATTTTGTAAAGTGAACTTTTGTCGACATATGTTTTCAAAAGAATTATTATACTATAATAAACAATTTGGCACAAAATAGTTTTTTTTAGAAAACTAATAGTTAGTTAGTTAGTTTTAGAAAAGTAATAGTTAAAAAAAAAACTATTTTATACCAAATTGTTTATTATAATATAATAATTCTTTTGAAAACATATGTCGACAAAAGTTCGCTTTACAAAATCTGTTGAAGGCAGAAGTATATTAGAAAATCTGTAATTTTTTTGGATAGCAAAATTGTAGAAAAAAAAATTTAAAAAAAATTATTATACAAACTGATATAGACGACAGTTTTCAAAAGTGGCTCTCATGATGAAAAACGAGATCGAAAATGTGACTTACATTAAAAACTATAATCTACAAGATGTTTTCTTAAAGAAAACATAATACGGATAACAAATTTATATAAAAATTTATAGAAATCTATATTAAAAACAACATTTTGCAAAACATTTTCTAGTGAAAACAACTATTGCTGAAAATGGAACAAAGAATTTGAATTTGAAAGTGACATTGATAATGTAACTTATAATAAAAGCTATAACCTACAAGATATCTTCATAAAGAACTACTGTATAAATAGGTAGTCTAGTAAGAACAATCAATTTATTGTAAAATTTATAGAAATGTATAATGAAAATTATGATTTGCTAAATATAATCTATTGAAAATTACTCTCAAAAATGGATTTTAAAATGATTAAATTCGAAGACATATTTTCTAATAGAGACATCTGTCGACCATAAAAATTATTGTCGAAAACAGGTTGTCTAATAAACACTGTTGTCCAAAACAGACATTCAAATGAAAACTATCCCCTGTAACAGACTACAACTTACATCGCAATTTGCAATGCTTTGAAATGCGGCGCTTTGTTATTACTATAAAATTTCTGTTACATAACCAAAATCTGATCTATAAAGCATATAATTTAATATAATTCAAATAAAATTTATTTAAATTAGATCGTTAAAACATACAATATAAGAAAATTGTTGTCTATAACAAATTTGCTATTGACAACAAGTTTTTTCTATAACAAACAGTCGAGTGAATAGGATAGGTCTGAATTAGCAAACAACAATTATTATTAGAAGCAGTTTTTACAACAATGAAAATTGTCTCAAACGACATTTTAGACGAATACACTTTACAATTAAATTTATTATCGATAACAAGTTGTAAACTGTCTTCTTCAATAGGTTTCTTGTTTTTGTCGACAATAGATTTTGTAATGTACATTAAATATAGCAACAACTTTTAACAGATTAAAACAAATTTAATTCAAAACTTACAACAAATTAACTAAAGAAAGCGTTTGCCGACAAATAGATTCTATAACGAAATTTGTTGACTACAGCAGACTGTCTAATGAAAGCAATAGATTTGCTGTTGTCGAAAATTCATTTACATTGTCTATAACAGATTTTCTAACAAAAACTATTGTCGACAACAGATTTTCGAACAGAAACTATTGTTAACAGTAGATTTTCAAATGACAGCTATCCAAAAAAGATAGGTTTTCGTAAGATTTTTTAAAAAATTGTACTTAAAATAAAAAGATTGTTTAATAGCGTTTAGAAAGCAATTTTTATTTTATTATTATCATTATTATTATTATTATTATTATATTAATAATATAATAATAAAAATAATAAATATATTATTATTATTATTATTATTATTATAATATTAATAATATAATAACAAAAATAATAAATATAGTATTATTATATAAATTATATAATTATTATATAAATATATTATTATTGTTATTATTATTGTTATTATTATTATTATTATTATTTTTATTATTATTATTTTCTTCTTCTTCTTATTATTATTATTATTATTATTCTTCTTTGGCAGCCAGATTGTTTAGTTATTCACAAAAATTATTTAAACCAAAACCTCTAAGTTAAACTACTACCGCTCTATGGTCCTTTAGAGCCTCGAGCAGTGAACCCAAATGACTGTCACAGGTAGTTAAGCATGCATCAGCATAGCTTCTCAAGAGCAATTTATAACGTTCTAATTGTTCAACTGAACAATTCGAGAAGCCATCTTTGCAGCCAATCTGGCTGATGTCGGTGACTATGCTCTTCAACTGAGCTAAATATTCGGGCGTGCCTTTTAAAGCCCCCAAGGTATCTTCTGAGAGGCCGCTATATTTGTTATAGCCAGCCAATTGTTCTTGAACCGAACTCAAACGTTGTTTTTGTTGCTCTATAATTTCTAGCATTTTGGAGACTTCAGTGACTGTGGGTACAGATTTTTGTTGCTGAGATGATGCTCTGGTACTAAATAGCTGATCCAATGGCTCATTTTCAAAATTTTGATAGAAAGTCTCTGCGCTTTTCATGGTCTCACTGTTGCGGGGCGTCATCAAATCATCTGCGCCCAGACAGGCCAAATCGTAGTAGTTGCTGCTAAAGGGCGATAACAATGCGCGACGGCTTTCAGAGTTAATACAGTCACCGTATTCGCTGTTGTCCAAATCACCGACGGACACCCGTTTCGAGTGGGGCCAGGCATATTTACTGCGTCCTTCTAGTCCATTGCTGCTACCCGACTGTAGACCCACCAGCATGCTGTAGTTACTTTCCAGCGAGAATTTTGGCGATTCCGTCCAGGACTCAGGAACATTAGAGAATTCTACGTCATCAACGCCAAAGCGCAGAATACCAGTCTCCTCCACTGACGCTCTGATGAACTGGAATAGTCTTTGTATTTTCTCCGGAGACAGAATTTTGCCGCTGAATGGTATGGTCATTTCGCCTGCAGAGAGCCAATAGTGGGAACATTCCTTATTCGGCGATAATCGTGTGGAAATACTGAAGTGATCTTGATCCTTGTAAGCCGAGAACTTATGGCTATCAATGCCGAAATACGTATTCTTGGTTCCGCCGCTGCTTTGACTGAGGATTTGATGTAACGATTTAACTCTTCCAGGACTACAGTGGAAAATCTCCAGGGAAATAGCAAAATCCCCTGATTTAATCCAGAAGGACGAAGTTTTCTCTGCATTCAAATCAATTTCGTTGGAACTCATGTTCATCAATGTGGGAGCATTAGCAAAGAAGGCCCCTGTGTTGTCCGTCATGTAAGCCGCTGACTGGATGTTATGATTCTCTAAAGGTTTACCCTCTGGTATTACTTGCATAGTTATCGAGCTGCGTCTTGGGTCGTTGTTATAGATGGAACGTCGGCGATTTTTGTAAGGTGTTGAAGTGGGGTTGAAGATTTGTTGCTGAGCGTCACTGTGGCCAAAATTGAAGCTTGAAGAGTTTTGTTCTTTGATGGGCAAAGAAAAGCGCAAAGGCTTTTCTGGCTTCAATTTAGGTTCAATAGAAACTTTGGGTGAATTGGAACCCATTTTGTTGGAAATCGGCAGCATGGTTTTAATGTCCTGGCCTTTGAGAGATAGTTTTTGGGTTTGTTCTATTGGACAGTGAACTTTGTTGGCATCGGCTTCAAACCCCTGATCAAAACTATCGACCGGAAAATGTTGTTCCGGCTGCAAATCAGCAGTTTTGGGTTTGCCCACATATGAGACATCAATTTCCTGGTTGGATTGCGCCAATCCTTGACGGCAGTGTTCGTTATTATAGGCTGGCTTGATTTTGCGCCGTGAGTTAACTACTGTCATTAGAGATTGATTCAATTCTATGAAGCTGGGCTCAACTTGAGTTGACCTGTTGATTTTATTTTTTTTTAAATCCAGATCGGAATCCGAAGTTGATGGGGGGTAGATTTCAACCAAAGTGATATCCTTTCTCCAGGACAGCGTACGACGCATTTTCTTTTTACGCAGTGATTTTAAAGACTGGGACTGGGTTTCCAAGAGGTTTTCATGGTTTGCGAGAATTTCTTTTTGAGTTTCAGATTGTGATTCTTCACTGGTAGTCTAAAGGAAAAGAAATACGAAGTTAGCCACAAATTCGGGTGATTCCAAACAATCTAAATAACTTACCTTTGTAAGAGAGTATACGCCTGATTCACTTTCTTCGGCCTCCGATTGTTTTCCCGAAGATATGGCGGAACATGTAGTGGATGATTCTGATGATGTTGCTGGTTTCTTTTTATGCGATTGAATTTTGGGGTTACCATCATTGATATTATCGTTACCGTGTAGGGCATTGGGGTCTTCTTTAGTCTTAACCTCCATTGGAGATTCGCTCGTAGAAGTTTCCTCTTCCTGACTATTTTCTATTGTTTCTAATTTGGCTATGGCTTCCTCCAATAGTCTTTCAATGTCTGACTTTTGCTTTTCTTCATCTATTTCCGAGAAATTCGAAGCATCTTGTTTGCTCACTTCGTGTTCCTGTCTCTCCTTTAGCCAAGTATAGAACATATTTTCCAATTTTTTGATGGAGCCGTTTTTTCCCAGTGAAATTGGAGTACTGGCATTACTAGGAGTTTTACAAGGATTTTCTAGTTCATTCCAGAGACTTTTCACCGATTCCTTTGTCTCATTTATCACTTCACTACATGTTTCATCACATTTGATATCGGTTTCCAAGAGCCGTCCAGACTTGCCGAGTTTGGGATTTTTCCGAAACGTGTCCTCTATGAATTGTGTGTAGAGTAAAGCCTTTTCCTTCACGGTTAATTTGGCAAACAATTCCTCGGCTACACAACAAGTGGTTTCCTCCTCAGTTTTGACCTTTTGTTTACTGCAAGGACAGGGCTGCGCTGGCGCTTTTACTTTAGTTAATTGGGTGTTTGATAAAGGGGTGGGTGTTGGCAATGTAGCCTGCGGCTCCGGCTCGAGTTCTGGCGAGCGTTGATTAGACAAGCATATACATTTCTTTACACGTCGAAAAAATTGCGAGATTTTACAATTGAACACGCGGGCCATTTGCTTAACTTTTGACTTGTGCATTTTTTTGGGTGCTTTGGGTTTAGGAGTTTTTGGTGAGATCGATGGTTGGTTTTCATACTTGTGCCGTAATTCTTGGACTGTAGGCCGTTGAGGAGCGCGATACTTCTTACGGGATGGAGAAGACGGTGAGGATGTTGTTGGGATATTCGCAACTTGAGACATTTTTAATGATAACGAGTTTAATAGCGTAGATTTCAAATATTGGTCGATTTCGATTATTATTTTTTATTATATTATTTTTTGTTTAGAGCGCTGTGAGCGTTGTTTATGTTAAACGTTTTAGCTTGCAACTGATGCTAAATGACAAAGCTTTCACTGTTTAAATACCAAATTCGCCCACATCAGCCTAGGGCCAGGTAGGTACTCGAGAAGTCCACTGCCAACATTTCGCCCATTTGCAGGTACCTGCTCAAGAAGGGTTTTACCGGTAGCCCAATTTAACTACCTTTTAATGACGTACAAACACAACATGCTACAATTTTATCCGTTTATGGCCTACTGTTGAATTCTCTGCGCGTATATTAAGCTACCTGTGACAATGCAGCTGCTAAGGACTTTTTCACTTTCTTATGACTTAATTACCTCATTTATGATTAGGTAATTAGCGAATATTGCGATTTGCAGCCGTTTTTCCGAGCTGTATTCTTGGAATTCCCATTTGCAAATTCGCTAATTTGCTGGCTAATTACTCGGCAGCCGAGGGAGATTACGAACGAGTTAGGATCGTTAGCCGAAACTCAGGCAATCGATGTTACTCTGCTAATGACAAAAAAATATGTACCTAACGGATAACTTACAAAAATTTGGTTTCCTATAAAAACAAATTCCCGTTAAATGAATGCGAAAGGCAAAAAGTCCTTCAACATAAACTGTACTTAAAAAAAAAAAAAACAACAAAAATCTGTAACAGTGCTGGGAATTTGAATGGTCACAAAGTCACAATGTTTGTGTATGTGTATGTTTGTGTATGATAGAGAAACATATTAACATTCTTACAACTCTTAAGCTAATTCTTTCCATCGCTGAGTTCAGACTATCCTGGATTTTATACTGAACTTAACCGCTACGACTTTCTTTCGAAAATAAATTTTATCAAGAATTTAAACGGCAGAAGTTAGAATTTTTCTTTGATGTCGAGCACAAAGAAGCAAAAAAGTATGATGTGGAATAATTTCAACTCCTATGCGGAGGATCCTTCTCATCACTGAGTTCAAATCACTACAAGCTGCGTCGAATCAATGGCATTTATGTGCTCAGTGCGGCGGCTACGGCGCCAAGTAGAGTCTGAACTTTCTACCTGTACATGCATGGGAATATCTACCATTTTAGCAATTTTGCAAAAGATTTTTCATACGGCTGGACAGTGACCACTACAAAATGTATTGAATATTGATTTGTATTGAATCTGAGAGCTCAGTGTAACTATTCAGACAGTGCCAATTTTCTAGATGTGTGAGGATACTTATCGTATCGGAATGTTTATCAGTCTTGGTTCCAAGCATCGACTTCTTTTCCTTTGCATCCATTTGAAATGCAGGTTGTTGTAAAATATAATAGATTATACAGGACTTGATCAAATATCTACAACAAATTATCGACATCAACTATATCAATATTCTCAAATCAGTTCAACGAGGACAAAAGTCTGTTGGAATCTCTTTATATACTGCCCTGGGATCGATACACCCTAAATTAACGTACAACAATGGAGTAAAATTACAACTTATTAAAGGTCGCGCTTAAAAATGATGACACTAAAATGACTTAACAATACTATTCATAATGGCGAAAGTGAAAATTTGACTTTTGTGTATTAAAGATCGACTTTTAAAATTAACGTTCTTGTAAAATATAAAAGATTATGCAGGAATTTATCCAATATTTTCAACAAATTATCGATATTATCTCTAGCAACATTTTCGAATCTGCTCGACAACAAAAGTCTGTTGAAATCTCTTTAAATACTACCCTGGGATCCAATACACGCTGAATTAACGTACAGTAATGAAACAAAATTACAGCTTATTGAAGCTCGCGCTTAAAAATTATGACACAAAGATGATTTTCCAAAACTATTTATAATAAGGAAAGTGAAAAGTTGTTCTTTGTGTACTAGAAATCGATTTTTAAAAAGCAGGTTCTTGTAAAATATAAAAGATTATGCAGGACTTTATCCAATATTTACAAAAAGTTATCGATATCATCTCTATCAATACTCTCAAACCAGCTCAACGGCAAAGTCGTTTGAAATCTCTTTAAATACTGTCCTGAATTATTAACGTACAGTAATGGAGCAAAATTACAACTTATTGAAGGTCGCGCTTAAAAATGATTACACTACAATGACTTCCCAAAACTATTCATAATGAGGAAGGTGAAAAGCGGTGTTTTGTGTACTAAAGATGGATTTTTACAAAGCAGGTTCTTGTAAAATATAAAAGATTATGCGAGACTTTATTCAATATTTACAAAAAATTATCGATATCATTTCTATCAATATTCTCAAATCAGCTCAACGACAAAAGTCGTTTGGCATCTCTTTAAAAACGCACAGTAATGGAGCAAAATTACAACGTATTGAAGCTTGCGCTTAAAAATTATGACACAAAGATGATTTTTCAAAACCATTTATAATAAGGAAAGTAAAAAGTGGTTCTTTGTGTACTAGAGATCGATTTTTAAAAAGCAGGTTTTTGTAAAATTTGAACGATTTTGCAGGACTTTTATCAGCAAATTATCGATATCATCTTTGCCAATATTCAACGATAAAAATCTATTGAAATCTCTTTGAACACTATCCTATTCCTCTTCAAATACTGCCCTTAAATATTATGGGCCAAAATTATTCCTAAGCGGAAAGAAGCACATTATCGTTCGAACTGCAATTGCCGGATGTTAAGCGGAGAACGAAAGTGAAGACTGTTCGTTATTGCCAAGACCCTTATTGAAATACAGTGGTGGAAAAAATAATAGGGACACTGATATTTTTTTTGAATATTTTTTAATTTTTTATTAAATACTTAAATATCTATGAAAATCAAATTAAAAGCGTCAAGTATTTCACATACGCTACCGCATATGTAAACATTTAATAAAATTTTTATAAAAATAAATGAAAAATAGAAGTTTTTGTAATATGACCTTGGAAAAAATAATAGGGACAAGAATGGAATTGTTGCTATTTCTAAACAACAGTGTTCTCTTTTTAGCTGAAACTCAGAGAGTAGAGAAAAAATAACGATAATTAATCGTTCACTTGCAGTGATAATATCTTTTACTTAAAATCGACTGAGACAGTATTTTTGAAAGAATTTAGGCCTTTTTTATAATTGTCCCTATTATTTTTTCCAGGGTCAAATCAAAAAAATGTTATATTTTTTTTTATTTTATTAAAAATCACATTGAATGTTTACATATTTTGGTGGCGTATGTGAAGTACTTAACGCTTTTAATTTGATTTTCATTGTTATTTAAGTACTAAATAAAAAATTAAAAAATATTCAAAAAAATAACGGTGTCCCTATTATTTCTTCCACCACTGTATATGTAATTATCGCCTCTGCCACCATTTACGAGTATGCTGATATTGACATAACTTTAGAGCAAAAGTCCAGAAAGATAAATGGAGCATACGAATGCGCCAAAATCTTGGGAAAATTAAATTGACGATAGATGAGAAGCCAGAAAAACTAGCAAGACTGTGTTCTGCTATAGGTTTCGTTATTGCAAATGGATCTCTCTTGGATTGCTGATATGCCGCTAAAAATGCCGGAAATTTAGATGATGATTATTGCAATATGAGAGCACCTTTTTCAGGCGATGAGGCCAGCGTTTGTCACTTTCAAGACTGGTTTGTTACCACCAAAATTTCAGCTGAATGATATCTCATCGAAAAGATCGCTATCTTCAGGCCTCAAAAGTGTCTGCGGAGGAGTGCTCCATGAATACCTGTAGAATTTCCGAATACACTAAAGCAACGGCTTATTAAAAAGCGCAATGAATTGGGTTTGTTATTGCTGAAGGTTGGATGATGGGCGAATACATTTAATCCAATGAGCAGCTCTCAGCACTGGTAACTGAAGCTGAAGTGAAGACTTTAAAGCTTATCGAATGCAATAAATACAATAAATTGATGATATAATTGGTTTGTTGATTGAAACAATTCATAAAGTTTGCGAGTTTTCAGTAACTTATAAAGGGTGTCCCAACAAGAACGCAACATTTAAATGACTGATGCAGCAATTGTATTATTTCTCTGGCTGTATGACATGTAGTGCCGTCTTGTTGAAACCACATACCCTCCACATTCATTTCTTCAATTCTAGGCACGAAAAAACTGGTTATCATTTCACGATACCGAACACCATTGACTGTTTGCCCTTGACATGCCTCATTTTTATAAAAAAAGGTCCAATGATTCCTCCAGCCCAAAATCCACACCACACAGTGACACATTCCTCACCCCAAATGCGACTATTCTGCCTATTGACGAAGCCATCAAGATGGAAATGGGCCTCTTTCTTTTATCGGCAAAATCAGCATTTTCATGTTGTCTCTCCAATACCCAGTTAACGAACTCCCTTCGCTGTCCATGGTCAGCTGGCTTCAGTTCCTGAGTCAATTGAACTTTGTGTGAATGAAGATGTAAATCTTTCGTCAAAATTCGCTGCATAGTGGATTTGGAGACACCAATTTGCTGAGCTCGGTGTCGAATTGAGGTGGATGGAGTTTGAGCGACATCATCACGTACAGCTGCGACATTTTCGGTCGATCGACCTGGTCGAAGGCGCATTGTTGTTTCAGTAACAGTTCATCACTAACAAACCGAGTTTTGGCAAATTTATCCATTAATCTCTTTGCAGTTGACTCTTTTGGAGCATTATTGTGACCCCAAATTGATCGCAATTTGCGAACTGTAGCCGCAAAAATTTCACCATTTTGGTAAAACAATTTCACAATGAGAATGCGTTGTTCATTCGTATTAGCGCTCCATTTTTACTAACCTCGTACCTTCTACTAGCAAACATTAACAATTGTTCAAATGTCAAACAATGACACTTCGAATGGCGCCAAATTTAAATCTTGCGTTCTTGTTGGGACATCCTGTAATTTGGGGAATCTGCTGCTTTGCTGTTTGAATTGTTTCATTTGAAGAAATCTTATAGCGGGGTCTATGGAACCTCTTGGGGCAGATACGAATGAGGTGATGGGCGAATAAATTTACTCCGGGGAGCAGCTCTTGGCTTTGGTTACTGAAGCTGAAGTGAAGACTTTAAGGCTTATCCATGGCAATAAATACAATAAATTGATACATATTCGTATCCATTAATACAGGGTGGCGCAATAGAACGTGCATATTGCATCATCTTTTTTTGCGGGGTAGAAAAGGCACGGGCGGGGGGGCGCCTACATCGTTGGGTTGGCGGGCTCATGGAGTTTTATTCGCTATGAATCACTTCGACGGGAAGCGTCGCGTATTTTACGAGAACTCTCGTTCATATATTGCTACTAGGCGACTATATTGTGCTGAATATGGACTACGGCGAATTAGTGAAGCTCCGAGTGCTAATTTAATTAAAATATGGGTAAAGCGTTTTGAAAAGACCGGTTCAACATTTAAACCACAAGCAAATGGTCGCCCAAGAACATCTAGGACCGAAGACAATGTTGAGAGAGTTATGGAGTCAGTACGAGGAAATCCACAAATGTCGACTCGCAAGAGATCGTCTGTCTTACAATTATCGCGACGAAGTTTGCAACGAATTTTAACATTGGATCTTAAACTGCATCCATATAAGCTGCAACTAACACAAGAATTGAAAGAGTCTGACTTCATAGCAAGGCTCGCATTTGCTAATGAAATGCTTAATCGATTTTCCAATTTTGACAATATCCTTTTCTCTGACGAGGCTCATTTCCTTATGAATGGGTTCGTAAACCATCAAAATTGTCGTTACTGGAACAGTGAAAATCCCAAAATCAAACACCAGAAACCATTGCATAGTCCTAAAGTGACAGTATGGGCAGAAATCTCTGGCAGAGGAATAATTGGTCCTTTTTTCTTCGAAAATGGGCGGGGCCAAAACGTCACGCTTCATACGGAACGCTATGTTGAGATGTTGGACGGATTTTTGGCTCCAGAAATTGAAAGTTCAAGAATAGTGAATTCCAGAACTTGGTGCCAACAAGATGGAGCTACCTGTCACACATCAAATGACTCCATGGCGGTGGTGAAGCAGATGTTCCCTGGCAGACTGATTTCGAAATGAGGTGATATCCCATGACCCCCACGAAGTCCAGACTTGACGCCTCTTGATTTTTTTTTGTGGGGATACCTCAAACACAAAGTCTACAGTAATAATCCAAGAAATATCGTTCAGCTCAAGGAGAATATCCGTGGTGAAATGGCAGCCAATACACCAGTATTACTGAAGAAAGTTTTCAATAATTTTCGTTTGCGGTTAGAGGAGTGCTGCCGTAGAGAGGGTCACCATTTAGATGATGTTATTTATAAAAAATTAACTCCATTTATTACTCTACAATACCTTTGATTTATTTTAACCATGCCTTTTGTATTTATTTTTTAATCTATTTTTTAAATATGCACGTTCTATTGGGCCACCCTGTATAATTTATTTAAACTATTTCTAAATTTTGCGAGTTTTCAGAAAATCTGCTGCCTTGGATTAGTAGGCTGTTTTTAAACAAAAATTGTGGAGACGAGTTAGGCATTTTTGTTTCTTGCTTTCAATTTAATAGAATATGTGTCAGGTTCAGTGTTGCCAATTTAGCTTTATTCCCCCCTATATTTAGCTTTTTTTTAAACCTGTTTAGCGGGCAAAAATTGGATTTAGCTTTAAGCTTTTTTTCTAGCTTTTTCTCACGAATTTTTTAGGTTTTTTGGTATTTTATCGTTAAATATGTTATTGAGATTAATTATGGTATAAAGAAAGTGTAAAAAAATTATACTAAAAGTTACTGCAGCAGCATTCAATTTAAAGAAAAACGATGTGAATACGAAAAAATCTTGCGGCATTGGAAAAAATGCCTATGAGGAGGAATTAAAAAATCTTAGATATAGAACACTTTAGATTCTGAGTCACTGAATTAGGAAAGAGATCAAACCCCTTTTCTATTTGCTGTGAAATAGCTTAGAGAAATATGTGCGAATTGGGAAAGTATAAGTTATTCTAACCGAAACTTTGAAAACATTAAAATTTTTGTACAGAAAAATAAATATTTTAAAGCTTCCATACGAAAATCGTAATATCACAAGTATCAAAACAAATCTTGAAATTATTTTATAATTATTATTCCGTACTTATAATTTAATAAACTTTATAATAGCGAAGTAGAAAAGTATAAGTTTATTAAAACAGAAACATGAAACACTTAAATTTTTGTGTGGAAAAATTAATGCTTCAAAGCCTGCATATGAACTATAATAGAGTTTTGATATTAAACAAAGAAATAGATGTATTAAAAAATTTAAAAACACTGATTCTAGCACCTTAAAAGTAGCACTAAAACGTAATTGCTATAGACAAACTAAATAAATAATCGACTTTTGTTTAAACCTGTTGTATTTGGATCTTCACTATTGAGTAAAAATGTAAGAAAATTTGACATGTTTAGTAAATGAAATATAAACTTTAGTAAGGAAATCAACTTCAAACAATGTCTTGGCCTTGTTGGTGAATCCTTTGTGGCAACATCGGGTTTTGAATTCAAGTTAGGTTAGCATTTTAATACAACATTCCAAACCAAGAGACGATTTTAAGCCATACGTAAGCAAATCATACAGTGTTGCGCAAAACAAAAGCAACAAAATGTACTCCAGACTATAAATATATAATTTTCATAAAAACAAAATATTTAAAACAAAGCTTACCATTTATTTTCACAGAGGTATTATTAAGCTATAAAACCAATACATTACAACAACAATAACACTTGCGTTTAAAAGAAATATGAAAAAATGTACAGCAGAGCCGGAATTCACTTGCGCAAAACAATAGCAACAAAATCAATATTTTGTGTATCCGCCCTTGTTTTTAATAACATCTTCGCACCTTTTTGGCATTGAGGCAACTAATGAATAAAAACAATCCTCCGGAAGGTTTTCCCACTCAGTTTTCAACTTGTTGAATAGCTCCCTCTTTGTTGGAAAACCGATGTCCTGTCACTCTCCTTTTAAGGATACCAAAAAGGTTTTCAATAGGATTCAAATCAGGTGATTGTGCCGGCCAATCAAGAGTTTGAATCCTATTGTTTGTTAGCCACTCTTTTGTCACTTTCCATGTGTGTTTCGGATCGTTATCATGTTGAAACACCCATCGAAGTTGCATATTCCACTCTGCATGGGATAGCATTTGGTGTTGTAGTATGGCTCGATATCCCTCACCGTTCATTACTCCATCTATTTTATGAAATAGACCAGGTCCTTGAGCCGAAAAGCATGTCCACACCATTATATTTCCACCACCATGCTTGGCAGTGACGAGGATGTTCTTGGTTGTCCTCTGTGTCGCCTGACGGTCTGCATTCCATCCGATTGAATTAGATTAAATTTAGATTCATCGCTAAACAGTACTGCCCTCCACTTATTTACTGACCAATTGCGATGTCTTTTAGAAAATTTTAACCTTTTCCAAAGAAATAATAGTAATATTAATACAGCATTACACAGATAAAAACTCACCTATTTTTTATATGCCTTATTGTAAGCAATGGTTTTTTGGCTGGTCTGTAACTTTTTAAATTGTTTTCTACAGCCCGTCTTCATACTGTACTGTGATGAATATTCAGTTTTAAAGATGTTACAATTGTTTTTGACGAAATAAAAGGGATCTTTCTTTATCATCTTAACAATTTCACGGTCTGTCCGAGTTGAAGTTTTTCGAGGTCTTCCACCTAAATGTTTGGTTTTCATTTTTCCTGTCTGTCGATACTTCTTTATCAACCGGCAAATGCAGGATCTATTAATTTTAAATTTTTTTGCTATCTCTGCTTGCTTCATACCACCTAAAAAGTCATTAATTATTTCACTTTTTAATTTGTCTCCAAACTTTTCCCTCGCCATGTTCTTAACGTCGTTAATATGCAAAGATCGTTGACAAACTGAATCAAATATTGAACAAATTGAAAGTATTTTACGGCAGCTTCTCAAAAACATTGTAAAAGTACCGCTAGATCGCATTCTTTTTAAACCTATTCTCTCTTTCTCTCTTTCTCCACTTTGTTGCTATTGTTTTGCGCAAATGAATTCCGACTCTGCTGTACATTTTTTCATATTTCTTTTAAAAGCAATTGTTGTTGTTGTAATGTTTTGGTTTTATGAAAATAAATGATAAGTTTTGTTTTAAATATTTGGTTTTTATGAAAATTATATATTTATAGTCTGGAGTACATTTTGTTGCTTTTGTTTTGCGCAACACTGTATACAAAGCTTGATTAGGTATATTCATTAGAAAAAACAAACTTTTCTTATTTGAAGTTTTTAATAGCGCTGTGCTAAATAAATCGATCGTTTTCACTGTTTGATGAAGGAAATTCATCTAATTTTAATGCTTATGATAGAATCGCAAAAACGACCGATAGTTCTTGAAAAATTGGAACATTTCCTTTATTCTCGTGAGTAAAATACCTTAAAGTCTTATCAATAAGACGCACGCATTGCATCCTATCACATCAATATAAATACGAGTGCATAAGTTTGCGTGCATTTCCCCCAAAGTCATACAATTGCGAAAGTTTGTTTATTAGACTGACGTGATCGACTCTGTCAAAGACTTTTTCTAAATCTAGAGAGATTAGAATACTAAAATTGTAGTCGGTAAAATTGGCTCCGGTAGATTCCGGTAGATCGAAAACAAAAGTCAACTTTTACAACACAAAAAAAA
>JAHXMU010000708.1:1789349-1812053 GCA_019455685.1 Philornis downsi | reverse complement strand
TAGTTATAGTTATAGTTATAGTTATAGTTATAGTTATAGTTATAGTTTTATTCTCATGTATATTTACGTCCAATTCCCATTCCAATTTCCAAGAGTTACCGAATCATAGCAATTTTTTAAAACTGCGATTTTTTAAAAATTACCTAATATCTCTAAATATTGACTATATCTAAGAACATGTTTTTGAATATTATTGTTAATGTTTTTAAGACACATTTTGTCGATCAAGCGTGATTTTAAAATTTCGTATATATTGAAAGTTATACTAAATTCCCATAAAAGCGGTTTTGTGAAAAATGCGTAATATCTCAAAATCATAAATTCCCAGTTATGGCGTTTTTACTATTAAATATATCGACATATGTCGCTGTTACCACATTGTTAACAACAGCTGCTTAACTTCCTGTGATTGTATTGAAGTCTAATGGAAAATATTATTAAGTTTGAATGTTTTATATCTGTCCAAAATTTTCCATATGCTCACAAACATGTAGTCTTTAACATTTCTCCTCAATTATGAGATTCTTTTTCCATGTTTTGTAAACATGTTGTTGGCAACATTTTCACTTATGATCTTTTCTTCCTTTCTTGTGTATCTTATTATAATTTGTTTTCCTTTTTTTCAAAAATTAATTATAACTGTCTTTAATCCTCTTACATTTTCTTCATTTCCTTTGACATTTGGCATGATTCTTTTGAATTTTCAATGCATTCAACACTCACTCATTCATTCTCAGTTGTACGCGTTTGTCTCTGTACCTACCTCCTTCCTGCTCTCTCTCCGAAAACTGTTTTAATTCAATTAATGTCAAATTGAAGAAAGCCAACTCAAATCCTGCGTCCAAGCAAACCCACCTCCCTCCCCCTCCTAAAAAATATATAATATTTCTGGCAATGTAATAAAAACGGGCAGGCGAAAGAAGGAATGGAAGAAGTCATGATGTCAAAAAAAAAAAAAAAGGAAAACATTCTAATATCAGAGGGAGGTGAAAGAGAGGTCAAGTAGACTGTTGAAATCTAAATGGAATTATGATTTATGAGGTTAATACACTTATAAGGTGCAAAGGACCAAAATATAGCTGGCCATCACAGGGGGAATTGTGAAAACAGACGATATTAAAAAAAAAATGTATGTGAGTTTTTTTTTTTTTAATTTCATTTGTAAAGCTTGAAGAGGTTTTCTAATTAGATTTGGTTACGTAGAAAATGTTACAAGACTTTGTCTTCATAATGGGTATTATAAAACGTTTTCAGATTTTAATTGTTTGCTTTATGCCTTAACAACATGTTGCAAGACATTGCCTTTGTGTATTGCTAGTTAGGCAGTGCTTTTGGATTTTAATTTTATACCTTCTTCCAATCCGTTTTTAAATTATTTATCAACTTAATACAGGGAAAAATAAATTTGTATCAGCTGTTCTGGGAAGACCGTGTCGGTTTTTGTTTATAAAGCATTTTGTTGGCAACATATCCTGCCTAAATAATGTGTTGTAAATCAGAAAGCTACTGGCAGGAGGACAAATATTTGCTGAAAGGTTGACTGCGAGATTACGCTTAGTTTTTTTTTCTTTTTTCTAAAAATTGTAAATCCATTGGTTGAACAAAAGGCATTTTTACTTTGTTCCTTAAAGACATTTTACTGGCATTCTAAAGATTTTTGAAAATAAACTAATTTTTGAGAAACTTTCACTTTGTAAAGAATGCCAAGTTTTGTTTCAAAATTATTTACTTTTCAAAAATCTGAACTTAATATTCAAGAAAAGCATTATTGGTGCAAGTACAGTGCGACTAACGAATGCTGCTACATTAGGAAACTTAAATACATTTTTAATTCAAATAAAT
Source organism: Philornis downsi (assembly GCA_019455685.1). Lineage (NCBI taxonomy): Eukaryota > Metazoa > Arthropoda > Insecta > Diptera > Muscidae > Philornis > Philornis downsi. The sequence goes on along the minus strand of JAHXMU010000708.1, from coordinate 1,810,211 downwards.
TTTCTTTATACGTTTGAAAATCTGAGCTCAATATTCAAGAAAGACAATGCTGATATACTTATAGGTACAGGGTGGCTAATGAAGGTTGCTATATCTAGAAATTCGAATATGTTTTTCTTTATTCATTTGAAATGTACAGGCTGGCTAATGAAGGTTGCTATATGTAGAAAGTTGAATATGTTTTTCTTTATTCATTTGGAAAACGACTTGTTTTTATTAAGGTTCCTTAACGACATTTGCAAACAGCTAGATTGGGTATTGAACGTGAATATGCATCTAAATAAGTACGACGATATTAATAAAGCAAAAATGAAACTCTGTTCTGATCCCACTGAAGTTGTTTTTCCTTGTGGCAACAGATTTGTTGCCGCCTAAATTTTATGTTGCTTAACATTTGAATTTGTTAATATTTTTGATTAAATTATCATATGAATTAGTGTTGTTAGTATTGCCGGCAATGTTTTACTTGTAAATATGTTGCTGGACATTTGAACTTAAATCTGACTAAATTCTGTTTGCAAATATGTTGCTCAACATTTGAATCTGTTAATATTATTGGAATTTATATTTTTGGTTAAAATACCATTTAAATTAGTGTTGCAGACAATATGTGTTTTGCAGAATATAAAGGCTAAAGATATTTCAAGGATTATTGCTGGCAATGTTCTACTTGTAAAAATGTTGCTCACCATTTGAATTTAAATCGGGCTGAATTCTGTTTGCAAATATGTTGCTCAACATTTGAATTGGATTCGTTTAGCATTATTATTGGAATTCACATTTTTGATTAAAGTGTCATTTAAATTAGTGTTGCACACAATATGTGCATTACAGAAAATATATTCTAAAGATACTTTAAGAATTATTGCTACTTGTAAACATGTTGCTCAACATTTGAATCTGTTAATATTATTAGAATTTATATTTTTGATCATAAAGTATAATTTAAATTAGTGTTGCACACAATATGTGTATTGCAGAAAATATATTCTAAAGATACTTTAAGAATTATTGCTACTTGTAAACATGTTGCCCAACATTTGAATCTGTTAATATTATTAGAATTTATATTTTTGATCATAAAGTATCATTTGAATTAGTGTTGCACACAATATGTGTTTTGAAGCAAGTAAAGGCTAAAGGTGCTTTAAAGATTATTGCCGATAATGTTCTACCTGTAAACATGTTGCTCAACATTTGAATAGGAACCTGGCTGAATTCTGTTGGCAAATATGTTGATCAACATTTGAATTGGATTCGTTTAATATTATTGGAATTCACATTTTTGATTAAAGTATCATTTAATTAGTGTTGAACACAATATGTGTTTTACGGAAAATACAAGTTAAATATACTTCAATGTTTAATTTGTAAGCATGTTGCTCAATATTTGAATTTGAATATTAAAATTTCAAACTTTCAAATAGTGTACTGGTTATATATAAGTGGATGCAAGAAAAGTTATTAGGAAAAATTCGGTAATAGCATGAATGATTATAAACATGCTAAAATTTTAATTTAATAAAGTGTATATTTCTTGCAATAAAGGACAATATTGCTTGCAAAAAACAGCAATGTTGGCAACATTCTGCGCATTCATCATTATTACCTTACATTGGCAGCTCTTAAATTGGAAGTTGTTAGCAATATTCCACTTGAATCGATCGTAATGCCCCAAAACATTGACAATAAATTGAAAACGTATTCAAACAAATAATAGAGTGTGTAGAAATATTGTTTAAGAACTTGTTGCTGGCAAAACTGTGTGTATGTGTTATGCGGCTTATGAACGTGTTTGTTGTTAGGCATTCTAATTGCTTTATAATGCAGTGAAATTGTTCAATTAAGGGAACTTTAATTATAACAATTAAGTTGGGGAGGTCGAGTGACGCCATAAGTAAACTACTCCAGCTCACAGTACTTCTGTTTGTTTTATACCACTTATTAGGGCATTTGACAGGCTTCACGGTGCCAACTCCTTTAAGCGGTGTGACCTTAAAAAGTCGTCAGTCAGTCAGTCAGTAAAAGTGTCACAAATACATAAATATATATATACTATATAGTATATTTATATATTTACACGTAAACTCCCTAACACACATATATTCACTCCCAATACCATTCACTCACACTCACTTATTGTTTGTATTTCCATATGAGCGTGTACGAGTGTATGAGTGTTTCCTTAATGGTATTAATGCTATATGTATACAACAGACTGTAATAATTGCGATGATGATTGCGAGGATGAAGGTGTATATATTTATATATATATATATATATACATATATATTTGTATATAGCCAAAAGTCACGCAAAACTAATGGCCCCATAAAATGGCGTAAAAGGACATCGTTTAGAAAAATAAGAAGTTATGGTTCACAAAAAACGGTTCCGTAATTGTCATAAGGTTATGGCACATTTTCAAGTATTCTGCTGAAACGAACGCCTTCAAAAATTCAGGGTCTTGTTAGACACTTTTTTTTGTACTTAAACATTTTCTTAAACGCTTTAAACGAGAAACTTTAATTTTTCCACTTTGTTTCAAATAAAATTTCACAATTTATGTTTTGTGTGATGATTTATAGTATACATTTAAGCGAAAATTTTCTATAATGCAACACTTTTATTGAACGCACTCTCAATGTATATAGGAGGAGTATAACACTTCCGTTTTCCGTTTGATTTCATTGCGTTAATGGTGGGTTGACGAGTTTCAATTCGTGCATTATTTTTCGTTTTATGTTTGAAAAAACATCTTGGGTTTACTTGTTTGATTTCATTTCTATTTGAATTGGAAAATATTTTAATAAAATATTTTTCTTTGATTTTTTCATATATAAATTTGCTCTTTTTCCTTTTCCTAATTTACCACTACCGCACCGCACATACTTCTGCTCTTTTTTTCTGCTACTGTTGGCCCGCTAAGGTATGCTACGAAATTTGTATTAATTTCTTTTCTGCTCATTGCGACTTTTCCCTCAACATTTCGTTGCTATGTGTGTGTTTGTGTATGGTAGATACGAACGATACTACCAACCCAGCCTGTGCCAAAGCAAGGAATCAGGCAGCCTGCCATTCACTCGCTCACTTTGATTTGCTCCACCGCTCTGTGGCGCTTTTCTGATAAGCCACAGCGGCCAGCAGGCAGGCAGCAACAACAGCAACGAAGATGAAGTTTTTCTTGTACACTTTGCGCTAACTGAATTTTCTTCAACGTTTCCTACTCGCACACAATGCAATGTTGTTTTTTCTTATGATACAAAATGTTGTTGTGTTGTTGGGTAAGGACTTGTGAAAGAGCCACTTCCTTAGGTTCTGTATAAACACAGGCGTATCTCTTTCCGTGATACTACTACAAAACACAAAGAAACATGTAAGAAAAAGAGAGAGAGAGAGTGAAAGAGCTCTCGCATATCCCTCCAAAAGCTTTTAATTATTTTGAATTTTTCGACTATAAGGCAATTGTTAATAAATGTCATCTGAAGCGAAATGTAGAAAAATAAACAAAGTGGTAAAGTTTTTTTTTCTAGTTCTTCTCTTAAAATTCCCCAAAAGCTTTCGCTTTATTAAAGCCCATAAAGCTTTGCCTCCCAAGCTTTTATCAATAATATCGGTTTATGATAGCTTTTTGTAAACACTTGCCTTAACCCTCAAGAGTCACTTAATTTTTTTTCTTTATTAAGATGGCATTTATTGACCTTTCTCCTTTTCGGTTCATTAGTTATGTAGCTTTTTAAATGTTATTATCGTCTATGCCATTAATTCAGGGTAAACCTAATTGACCCTATCATAATTTAAAAGGGAATTACTTACATTACTAAGCAATATTGCTGGGTTAAACATGAATATGAGTTCAATACGTACCTGAAACGAGAATAGAAAGAATTTGAATGGTTAATTAGCAAGGCATAATACGTATTTATAGAAATATCGAAAAATTATTGAATTGAATAAAGAAAAAATAAGCAAACAGAGCCAATCAATATGCCCGTCTTTGTACTTTAAGGCAGTGTCCCCACTGATTCGCTTATGATTGCTCGTGAACCAGAGCATAAAGGGGGAGTCAAGCTCGCGATCTGAGAGCTGCGGCTCACAAAATGCGGGCGAGCTACTTGGAATCAAGCTCAAAAATAAGAAACACAAATACGGGCGAGCTACGATCTTGGAATCAAGCTCAAAAACAAGAAACACTAATACGGGCGGGCTACGATCTTGGAATCAAGCTCAAAAATAAGAAACACAAATTTTTCTATATCTTCATAATAGAAATGACAAAATTTTCAGATTCCTATGCAGTTTGGACAGGTCCCAAAATAAGAAATTAGGCTATACGAGCTGTGTTAGAAAAATAAGGGGACATTTTCAAATTTCGCGGACTATGTATGTACATTCGACTTTTCATTATTATTTTTTTTAATTATTTTTGTTTTTTTTTGTTTTTTTTTTTTGTTTTTTTTTTTTATGTTGGTTTACTCGTCTCGAAGATATTTTGACGGTTTTATCCATATAGCATGTTTAATTTGTTTGTGAGAGGCATAAATAAGACAAGTGTTTTGCTTTGTCGGCGATTTTCTGCTATCAAAAAAAAAAAAAAAAATGGATCAAAGAAGTTGCATCAAATTTTGTGTAAAAAATTGAATTAAGTGCTCCAAAATACTTGAGTGGCATATGGTGAGAGTACTGTAAGTCAAAACAATTTTCACAGGTGGTACAAGTTTTTCACAGAAGATCGAGAAGATGTGAATGACGACGTTCGCTCTGGACGCCCCAGCACATCAAACAACGGATGAAAATGTTGAGAAAGTGAAGAAATTTGTTATGGAGAATCGTCGAATCACAATTAGAGAAGTTGCTGAGGATGTCGGCATATCGGTTGGCTCATGCCATGCAATATGTTCGGAAATTTGGGGCATTAAGCGTTTGGCAGCGAAGTTCGTTCCAAAATTGCTGAATTTTTGCCAAAAACAACGCCGCATGAGCATCGCTTGGGAATTGTGGAATGACATCAACGATGATTTGATTTGCCTTAAAAGGGTCATAACTGGTGACGAATCATGTGTATATGGGGTTATAACATCGAAACCAAAGCCTAATCTCCCTATTGTAGAGTCCAGGAGAGCCAAGAACAAAAAAAAAATCACGCCAAGTTCGATTAAATATCAAGGTTTCCCTCACTGTTTTCTTCGATTGCCATGGCGTAGTGCATCAGGAGTTCTTACCACAAGGTCGTACGGTAAATAAGGGGTGTTACCTTGAAGTTATGCGCCGTTTGCGGGCGGCAATACAAAGAGAACACCCGGAATTGTGGAAACAATTCATGGCTTTTGCATCATGATAATCCACCTGCTCACTCATCTTTGCTTGTGAGAGATTATTTGGCCAAAAACAACACTGTTATCATGCTTCAGCCACAGTATTCACCAGATTTTGGCGCCCTGCGACTTTTTCCTGTACCCAAGATTGAAGAGACCCATGAAAGGACGGCGTTTTGCGACGATTGAGGGGATAAAGACCGAACCGCTGAGAGAACTGAAAGACACACCAAGCGTGGGGATCAGGACGCCCCGGGATTGAGTTCCCGCCTGATCATTTAGTGTAGAACCCCTAGCTAGTGGGGGCATCACTCGGATTGTGATTGAATGTGGAGTTGCTCGAATGTGGAGTGGTATTGCAACCGGGTGCCACAGACCCATAGAGTAGCAGAGGTGGTAAGATGGGTCTCACCTCCGCCAATGGGGATTATGGTTCATATTAGCATAATCAATTTGGTATCCGCTGGCTGGAAGAAAGGGCTGACAATTGCGGTACTACCAAAATTGTCAGCCCCTTTTCCTAGGTAGTCCAAGTTTTACTTGGCTGTCGACTAAGAGTACAGTGTGTCGCACACCGTGGGCAAGACCTTCACAGCGAGACACACGTAAAACCCTCGTGGACTTCTGCATAAATAGTTCTATAACACGAGCATTTCATTTCGATTAAGGACCAGAAATTAATAGAGAAAAAAGCCAAAACTTTCGAGAAAAAAAAACTAAAACAAATTTAAAAAAAAAATACAGAAGAAAACCACTTTTTTTTAAGAAAATGGATGTAGTTTGAACTTTGATATATCAATTATTATTGCATTTTATCAGTTGAAACTGAGCAGATGAGATATTTTTTCATAAAAAAGTCCTTCCAGGATATATTATAAAACTAAATACTATTCAAGAATTCATAGGAATTACAAAAAAAAGTGTTATCTACATCCAGTCAACAGTGAAATTCCCCTTCGTTTTTGCCATTAGATCCAACTACCTACTACCTCGTTGAAAAAAGACTCCAAATATAAAACAACTGTTTACTACGATGTTTTCGTGTCTCGAAGTTCCATTTTCGAAATTTGATAGCATTTTGATATTAACGCTTTTTTATTTTGACGATTTTTTTTTAATTTGTCTATATTAAATTAATGTTTTCGCTGGGCATAAGCCTGTGTCTGAAGTAAAGCATTATACTATTTTAGAGTTTGTAACTCATAGAACTGAAGTAGCTTCTGATACATCCTTTTGCCGAAGGCATTGCAGTCATAAGCAAATATTGAAAAAAAAAACAAAATTTAAACAAAAATTAAAAGCTCTATCCTCGTTGGCACTTCGAACTATTAGAAGAAAACCCAAAAGTTGAAATGTCAACTTAATTACTGTGTCAGATTGAATGCAATACTGAGATTATCTTTCACTTTACAAGATTTCAAGAAAATTTTTATCTGATTTCAATACTCAATCAGCTTATAAAATTCAAATCAATTTATGGAATTACAATTACTATGAAGTGTTTAACAAAAACCTGATAGTGTAATTTGAAATCAAAACAATAACATAACCTATTAGAATTCAAGAATAAATTTAATCTACTTAACTGCATGTTCAACACATTCTCGTATTACAACATTTTTCTGCCAGGTTTTCAGACATTTCAATTGTGCAGTCACTAAAACAAATTGAGCAGTCGGAAAATCGACACAGTTTAAATGTCTCTACGGCAACGAATATCTTCTTCTAATACCGTAAAAAGAAACATTGCAGCGGCCTGTCATTAAACCTATTTGTAGCTGCCATCTAGGCCACTTGTTGATTGTACGGCGGGTTAAGGATGGCCTGGGGAAAGAATGTAGGATTAGCGATGTAATAAGATGACATTGATGAGGATTATTAAGGGTAAGTCCTAAGAAGAATGTTGAGAAATGTTGATGATATGTGATGGAAATATTGTGAAATCGCTGCATTTTGTTTGTAAATATGAAAAAAGTTTCTTAAGGTTAAGCAAACTTCTGACTAAGGACATTTTTAAGGTTACCTACGCTAAACGCAGTATTTTACAATTTTAAATATTGGGTCGTTTTCAGATTAACTTCGGTGTTTTTTCGATATTTTGACAAAATAGTTGGCAATTTATGAGGATGATACCAAAACTACATGACATGGTGAAAGGTGGCAAGCTTATAAATCAAATGTTTTAAGTTTCAAGGCGCCACGTTGTTTAATATTTTTATTTGAGCCATCAAAATTAAACGATCTCAGTTAATTTGTAAACATGGAAAAATTCGTCACTCTTATATAATTCAATATTTCCATTTGAAAGATCTTAGTCCAACCAATATTAAAGCTAAGTTAGATTCTACTCTGGAAGAATCTGACCCTTCGTTTACGACTGTAAAATATTGGGTAACAGAGTTTAAACAAGGCCGTACGAGCTGCCAAGACGGACACCATAGTCCAACCGACCGAATGAGGTGTCCACGCCAAACATGGTTAAGAAAATATACAAAATGGTTTTAGATGATCGTCGGCTATAGGTGCGTGAGCTAGCTAATGCCTATCATGCATTTCAAAAAGTGTTATACATCGTATATTGACGGAAGATTTGAAGATGAGAAAACTGTGCACAAGATGGATGCCGCGCTTGCTTTCAATAGAGCAACTACAGTAAATCGTGAAGATATTTCAGTAGAGTGTTCGGCGATGTTTCACCGCAATAAAATTGAATTTTTGCTTCGATTTGTAACCATGGATGAGACATGGATCCATTACTTCGCCCATGAGACAAAGAATCCCTTTAAGCAGTGGATTGGAATGGAAAAATCGTGTCCTAAGAAGGCGAAGATGATTCCATCTAAAGGCAAGATCATGGCGTTTGTTTTTTGTGGTCCGCATGGGATTATTTTTATTGATTCTGATCTTTAGAAAGGAAACCTCAGTAACAGCGAATATTATGCTAATCTACTGCGGCGTTTAGGTGATAAAATTATGGAAAAATGGTCACATTTGGCGAAAAAGAAAGTGTGTTTTATCAGAACAATGATCTAATTCACACATCCACTATTGCGATGGCCAAAATTAATGAATTAAAGGCCAAATTTCTTCATCGCACACCTTATTCGTCAGATTTAGCTCCCTCGGACTATTTTCTATTCCCAAATTTAAAAAACAGGCAATACCGTCGGCTTAGTTCAAATCTTTTATGAATTTTATGAACATAAAATTTACTGAACCGTTTATAAAACTTCATCAAATTTGAATCGATTTAATTTTATATGCAACTCTCATCATTTTAATGATTGCTGTATCTAACAGTTCAATTAGGAAATAAAACCTTTCTCTTAGAGAGAAATATGAAAATTTATTAGACTTCAAAAAATTTCCTTGAAAATTTAATTTTCGAAAAGCGGTTCAAATTTTCATTTTGAATGAAAAACTGATTTTTTTTTTTTTTTGAAGTCAACTTAATAGATATCTAGGTGATTTAGAATTTGAGATTTGATATTCAGACGGGCTGCTGTTCTTTAATTTTCCATTGTACTAAATCAGAAGATCTAATCAGAAGAAGCCACTCAAAAACTATTTGGGCTAGTTTGAGTAACGCAACAAAACACATTTTTTGATCAGCGAATTCCAGAAGAACATAAAAACTTAAGCTTGATATGCAAACTAATGAGCCATTCAATTCTACCATCTATCCAAATATGTTTACTTTATTTTACGAGTATATTTTTAACCAGTAACGCAACAAAACACAAATCAGCAATGAATGCAAAACATGTGATGACCTCAATACGAATTATAAAGTTTGGTTTTCATCCGAATTTCGATACACCTTAAATGTTTAGAACTTCTGGCGACTAGAGATTTAATGACACTTTATGACCAGTAACCCAATAAGACACAGTTGAGATACATTTTGTCTAAAAAGTACCGAGAATTGATGATTTTAAAACCCCCCTTTTAAGGGATGGTCAATATTAATATTGCCCCTACTTTTTAGAGTATGAGAGCGTTCTGTTGTTTAATTTGTTTATAGTGCTTCATTTTGTCACTTCATCTCAAGGACTTTTGCGATTTTTATAATGGGGAAAAATATCGAATATACCAAATAGAATTTCGAGCTACAGAAGGCTTACCACGAGCATGTGAATGATTCAAATATATTTAAAACCGGTCGATCTAAAGTAGAAGATTTGTAACTTTCAGTTTGTCTTCAAACTGAAGTTAACATCGATAAAGTGGAAGGAAATGGTGATTGAAAATCGTCGTTTAAGTTTGAAAGGGATGGTCACTGAACTTTTTTCTCACGAATCAATCAATGTTTAAATAATCTTTAAAAATTCCAATGAGTAAAGGTTGCTGAAGGCATGCTAGAAAGCGTTAGGGTCGACACCATATTTATAAAACGCATTATAAGTGGTGAAGCCATGACTTTACGAGTTTGACATGCAAAACAATAAATAAGCGTCGAAATGATGCCTTCCAATTGAACCGAAAAAGAAAAAAACACATAAAATCGATCAAAAGTCAAGGTAATGTTGAATATTTTCTTTGATTATCGCGGTGTTGTGCACTGGGAATTCTTGCCAGAAGTTTAGGCAATAAGCAAGAAATATTTCCTGGACGTTGTACGGTGTTTAAGAGAGCAAATTCGTCGAAAATTGACAGATTTAGGGAAATAATTTTGAATCACGATAGCTCGACATTTCACAAGGCTATCATTATGAGCGAACTTTTGAACAAACATTCAAGAAATATTGTTGCGACTGACTCTTCTCTCTCTCTCTCTCTCTTTCTCCAAAACTCAAATTATCATTTCAAGGTAGCCGACTTCAGTCGATAGAAGACATAACGGAGAATTCGGGGTGATAAGTGAGTCATTTCCGGAAAATGCATTTAAAACATGTTTTGATGATTGCATTATTCTTTGGCATAAACGCATTATTTCGGAAAGAGCCCCATTTTAAAAGTGATACAACAAAATTTGAATGAATAATAAATGTTTTGGGTTTTATTGACAAATTTCTGGTGCTTTTTTCTGATAGAATATATTATTTATAATTGATGATTCGGGGCAGAATTTACTCTTTATCTGAGATCTGTTAACTACAAATGTCAACGATAAAAAATTCGATATAACAAACCCAATTTAAGGACACTGATGGTGCCTCCGGTTTACAGTATAAATTTTTCTTCAACCATTAATTCTAAATTATAGTGTTAAAATCTAATTCAATATTTTCAACGTCTTAGTTCTTAAAATGTTAATTATTAATTAATTCATTGTTTGCCTTCAATTTTCACAATTCTTGAAATAATAAAAGATTTCGTTGGTTGGTTGATTTCAATTTTCCGTTTTCATCTTAATAATAATTAATTAATTCATAAATTCAAAATGGTTTACATACAATTCGAAAATAAAATACTGATTACTTATCAGAAGCTTTATAATTTGTTATGATTTGTTTTTATGAATTTAAATGACTTTCTATCCAATATCACTTTGATCCTGGCAAACTGTGCAAAGGCAGGGATCAACTAGTTAGCTGTTCTAATAGCGAGGTGGTGCAACTCACAGCGCCAACAAACGCAATGCTTTCTCCAGAAATGTCTCTTCGGCTTTGGGAGGCGCCATCGATTGCTTACGTTTCTTGAAGAAAGCGTATTTCTTCTTGTCCTTTTTCGTATTCTTGTCAAATTGATCTTGTCTGAAATCGTACACGAAACGATAATAGATTTCGGACTCCTCGGTGTCTTCGCCAATGGTGGTGGAGGACAAAGCACCTGGAGATGGTGATTCAGGATGGGTATATTTTTTCTTCATGAACAAGGATGTAAGTCGAGATTTCAGTGATTTGAAACTTATTATCTTCACTCGTGAGCGATTGGTGTCAATGCTCTCGTAGATATGATCATCTTTAGTTTGGTTGGATTCTTTAGTGGATTCTTTAGTGAGGGCATCCACAGGTAGGCTGTAGATGATGGTGTCATCTAGGCCGTAATAGACTTTACGATAGGTGCTACTGGATTCTGAAGAGGCATACAAACTCTTGACATTTTCATCGGTGGATGTACTGTTGCCCATCAAGGATGAATCCAAACAGGTGATCATGCATTTAGAAGATGTTCTGGCAGCACGTCGCCTTCCTTGTCTGCGACGAGTGCGTTTGATATGTTCCAAGCGTGCTATAGTGTCCAGACTGTCGACAAAAATTTGCAGATCATGGGCCGAGAAATTCGAGATGTTTACTTTCCTCATTGTGTTATATTCCTGGGAATTGGGCGAGTAATTGTTAATTTCAGCGAGTTCACGCATTCTATCGATGTAGGCACAATCGTAAATATCACTCATATTGAAAAAAAATTAGAATATTATTTGCTTTGACTTGGAGAAATCCTTAAGGTTGTTATCCTTGCAATTGAAATGAAGGAACTGATGCTTCTAATAGCTTATCATCCACTTTATATAGAATCAAACAGGTGTTGGACATGCGAAAATTTATAATAATTCTCCGGTACCTGTTTAATAGTTATTGTAGCTCAGCTTAAGGATTGGGCGCTTAGATTGCTACAGGTACTCTATAACGTAAGACTAAATTTCGCGTTTCTTGAAATTTATTCTCGCCAGTGCAGAACTTTTGAATATCTGCTTGCTAATTTTGTGACTGAATTATGTGGCATGAAGAGAGGGAGTGAGAGAGGGAGTGAGAGAGAGAGGGAGAGAGAAATACATCATTTGAAAAGAGGGAAAAAAGGAACACAACATTTGAAAAGAGAGAGAGAGAGAGGAATACCTCATTTGCATGTCCAAATCATTCTTAATTACTGAGCCAGATAAATACCTGTGTTAATTGCCACCTACACAAATTCCTTCTTGGACAGGTGCACAATTAACGGTATGCATATGGCCTTGGATGACCAGGATCATGGGATTGAAACAGATGTCTTAGGTTATTTGGCAGCAATTTCTGAAGCGCTACAAGATACTTGTGATTTTGACACCTTAAGGGAAAAAAGAATATGTTGATTTGGCTGATAATTTACTGGGTGCAACATTTTTTTAAACATCTCTTTATCTTAGCCTTTGCTCTCAACAAATAATAACCCTAACATTGGGTTTACAAAAAAGAACAATAAATATTAGATTTTAAAAATGTTCTAAAGTTTTTCCTAAACATTTCATCTCTCGAGATGAGTGATTCGCTCAGCAAATGAACATCTTAGGTTAATGCATAGTAAAACCTCAAAAGAGCAGACCCCCTGGAGGTCTCATTGTTTTGAAAAGAGTTGTTGATGTTGACGAGACCTCTTTTTTCCCAATGAAATGCATTACGACGAAATAAGGCCAATAAATGATGTTTAGTTTTAGCTTAAGGAATTTTTCTTTTTGTAGAAATTTATGACCTTTTATATCATAAATTTTTACATTTTTTTAAATGCTCTGTTATCGTCCAATTCAAGCGGACAGGTCAAATGTTCTACAAATAGCACAGCGTCCATAAAGTAAGACTAATTTTTATTCTTTTGAAAGAATCGTTATTTCAGGGCTCAGAAAACAAAACGACTGGCCGAAAACTTTCCGTTTTAAAATATGAAGAAACCGCTATTATAGGAGACGGTTTTGACCTTCGAAATGTATGGACGGCAATAAAAAAAAATATTCTCACAAATATCAAATATCTTGTGAACCACATCGAATATTCGAATAGGAATTGGGAGTTTCATTCAATTTCAATAAACGCAGCATAGAGCGTTAATTCAGGATATTTTTTTTTATCGATTAGGACCTGCTCATTTACTATGCAGCATCTGGCATTTCGCAGGGATTTGCAACAACATAAAAAGAGGTAAAGATACATGCAGGTTAGTTCATCCAACTGAAATTTCTGTTCTGGGTTTTCAATATTCCTGTCCCCTCTTGGAAATATTTCCTAATAAACGAAGTTATGCACGTTTGTTAAATGCAACTAAAGCTTTAACATGAATTTAGTCTATTTCATTAACATTTTACAATTTTTGAATTGGTTTTGTACAAATGCTGGAGAAGACCATAATATCCCATTACATCGCCTTAACTGCGGTCGCGGCAACTGAAAAAAATACTAAAAATAAACACGAATTTCCTCTGGAGTATCGAGCGAAGCCAAAATATTTGATATGAGAAGAGGGTATTTTTGAAACGTCCACTTATCTAACGATAAACCTATACATCATCCTTTATGCCGTGGCTCTCATATACCACAATTGGGACGATTTGATCCCACAAGGTCTAAATCTAATTTTGAAAAAAGAACAGACCCCTTTGGAATAGGTTAGGTTAGGTCAGTGTGGCAGTCTGAATAGACAGACTCACTTAGACTATATAGTCCATTGTGATACCACGGAAACTAGAGATATGGATGTTCCTAGTTTCCCCCATTGAACCATCCTGAGCGCCTCAAGAAGCTCATAAGTCGAACAATATCTATACCATCCAGATCTCCTAGGACCCCAAAAGAAATAAGAGTCCAGTGTTGATCCCCGACTGTTCGCCAAGGCGGGGCAATTGCAGAGATGTTCTACGGACTCCTCCTTCTCCTCTTCATCCCTACAGCTCTTGCAGAAGTCACTAGTCACAACCCTCAATCTCACTGCATATCTTCCAATTAGACAGTATCCCGTCATGACGGATACAAGTAATGAGACGTCGGGTGTTGATAGCGACAGCAATATGTGTGAAAGCTTCAGATCAAGGTGAGGGCACATCCGTCTGGATTGATCACAGCCCCGGACAGACGCCCACCTACCATTTGCCGCTAAATATGGTCCATCTCCCAGTGGGAGCTCTCAAGTGGCTAGAGGCATGCCCACGGACTCCAACTCGCCTGGAGTCCGTAAGGTTGTGCCTAGTCTTGCCAGCTCGTCTGCTCTGCAGTTCCCTGGGATGTCCCTGTGGCCCGGCGCCCGCATAAGGTGCATGTTGATGAAATGCTGATCCATCTCGTTAAGAGATCTGCGGCAATTCAGGGCTGATATTGAGTTCAGGAAGACAGAATCCAGGGAACTCCAACTAACCTGGAGTCTGTAAGGCTGTCCCTAGTTTGCCAGCTCGTCTGCTCTGCAGTTCTCTAGTATGTTCCTGTGGCCGGGCACCCACATAAGGTGAATGTTGAAATGCTGATCCATCTCGTTAAGAGATCTGCGGCAGTCTGCATACTAATTATGTGCAGGGATAGTAAATGCAAAATTACATTTAGTGCATCGGATAGGGTGGTGCGGAGAGCACCTGTGATGCACAGACTAACCATCCTTTGGACCTTGCCCAGTATCCTATAGTATGTGGACTTCTCCAGAGCCTTCCAGCAGACGATGACTCCATATAACATTACCGGCCTTACTACTGCAGTATACTCGTACAACCAGTAAACAATGCGAGGCCTTAATTCCCACTGTTTCCCTATTGCCCTCTTTTTCGACCTGTCCAGAATGTTGAGTTTGAAATTCAACTTGTTGTCCAATAACACACCGAGGAATTTTGCACAGTCCGCGAAAGGATTTTCAGTACCTTCCAGGGAGATAGAATCCGCAGGTGGAATCTTGTATCTCCTGGTAAACAGAACCACTTCGGTCTTGTTTGGATTTACTCCGAGACAGTTTTCCCCCGTCCACTGCGTTACAGTGAGAAGGAAGCTTTGAAGGATGTCTCTGAGTGTGCGACAACCTTGACGTCGCCTCCAAAGAGAACAGAATACTGTACAGAGCGAGGTTCCATAGTAGGCGGGATAGAACACCACCTTGGGGTGTTCCCCTACTGACAAATTTGCTAAGGTAAGACGATGCTAATTTAGCCCTAATACATCTCTTCGAAAGAAGATCGTGCACTAGACTCCTAATGCTGATGTCTACTCCCAGGTTTGATAGTGCTGCGACTATCATATCAGGAGAAATGTTATTAAACGCCTCTCCTATATATAGAAAGGCTACCAAAGTATACTCCTTGACAGGGAGTGAAGCTTCGATAAAACCAACCAAGTCGTGCAGGACAGTCCCAATCCCTTTTACCACTTTGGAATGGTAGCACTTTCTTTACAACGAAGTCCATTAACCGAGGGCCTTCCGCAACTTTGTAAAGGTTTCCACAGTAGAAATTCCATTACATAAAGAGAAATTCAAAATCACACATTGTAAAAATCGCCAAAAACACTTTTTGAGTCGTACAAATCGTGAAATTTGGCACAGACTTTCATCGCTATGTTGCCAATTCAGAAGAAAATATTTCGAAAGTCTGATAAAATCGCATAATTTAGATTGAAAACCCGCTTATATCTTTTGGACACAGTGGTATGGTAAGAACGACATGACGATATCTCTGCTATTTGTAAATCCTTAAGTTCGCTTCTTAAAATAGTTTTGGGGTTACAAAAGAAAAAACAAAATTCGTCAAAAATTTGACATAATAATATGTTTAAGAAGTTTGCTGGATGCAAAAATGTGAACTTTATACGAAATTATGCAAAATATTATCTTTTTTATTGAAATATTTTTAGTGAGAAAATAAAATATTAAACATTTTATGCATAATCTTATTAATACAATGTAATATAATATAATATAATACATATATTATAATGTAAAATAATACATAATAATAACTGAAAGGGTAATATTATACATATAATTATCTCATCGAAAAGCCAATTCAATTCAGTTGATTAGTATTCGAATCATCCCCCTTGGGGGCAGCGGAAGGTGGAGTTTCTGGACATTAATTTGTTTTGGGAATTATGTTGAAAATGATACGTCTTCGGAAAAGGATACCCCTTCAACATCTTAAAATAACGGCCCCCATTGACAATTGGCCGTTGACAGTAGCACGATTCGTGAAAAGGATACGTCTTCGCAAAAGAGAGAAATGCTGTTGAAAAGGCTGCGTCTTCGGAAAAGGAAACTCCTTCAACATCTTAAAATAACGGCCCCCCCCATTGACAATTGGCCGTTGACAGTAGCACGATTCGTGCGCCATCCTGTATATGGTATAAACATAAATTATGATGGTCTCGAAATATGCGAAAAATGCTGTAGTTTTCAGCGATCATTATTTCCATATTTTTCGATTTTCTTTCAGAGATCAATTAAAAACATTAAAATTTTGGATTTTTTTTTTAAATATCTTTAATGTCGAAAGGGACATTTCAATTGTCAGATAATTCTAAATGAAATTCTAAATTTACATATATAACTATACTATTGTTATTGAAAAGAATTAAATTCTTGCGATTTTATCGTCATTTCTCTTCTCGCAGTCGCCTTTTTACAACGTTAAATAACGCAAAGCTTTATGCAGGAAATGTTTTCCCGCTGATCTTTCGACGGAACCAAAGTCTAGTTTTGGTTTCTTCTTTATATGCAGTGTAGAGAATCGATAAATGTTTTTGGTTTCTTTGAGATGTTCATTATTTAAGAAGTGTTGTTGCCGCTGCCGTTCTTGTTCGTACATCTGTAAAGTTTCATATTCATCTAGGGGACGACAAGATAACAATTCCACACATGGAACTTTCTTAGACTCTTTCTTGAGCACCAGACCAATGAGGCCAGATCTTGTGGATAAAGGTCTAGTTTTGGTTATGACCTTCGAGCGACATCTGATTTGAGAATCTTGCGGCGTTAAGGCTCCAGTGGTAAATATACCAGATTCTTTAGATTCGGACGAAATGCTAGTGGAGATCGTAGAACCGCTGGGAATTTTGCAGAGTTTTTGCTGATAGACGACACTGCTGCGTGGTGATGACCCAGTGCTATTGGGAGCAGAGAAATATGGCTCATCGTATTGATACCTCTGGGAATCAGGTGTGGTGGGAGCTGTTGTGTTTTCCAAATAGGTACTCAAAGTCTCATCTTCGTTCGCATGGGACGAGGTCACTGTAGAGGTACACAGTATCGACTCAGAGCATATACGGGCAAGAGCTGAGCAAAAGCGATTCTTTATGCTTTGCTTAACTTTATCTTTTTCCTTCTTCTGTTCCCTCTCGATACACAAACGCTGTATAGTCTCCAAACTATCGATGAAGAGTTTGAAGTCATGAGGCGAAAACCATTCCGTGTTGGTTCTGAATTTCGTTGGGTCTTGGGATAAACTAATGTTGATAAGGGAATTGTTGGCCATCTTTAGTTGCAATTATTACAAATACAAATTACAAATAGTTGTCAGCGTTAAACGGAGTTGAACCGATGTTTAGCTATGGTTTGTTGAAACGAAACTGATTAGCGGCAGCACAAATGCTTGGCCATAAATACCTTCAGGTCAGCCTGAAAGTTGACTCAGTTTGGTACCGCCCGATCAGACTATCCTTGCCGTAAACAGGTAGCTGCTAACGATGACTTAAGCTTTAGTCTACTAGAGCTCGTCAGTAGTAGATGAATGTGTCAGGAGAGGATACCTGTCTGTCAGAAAGAGACAGTTGTTGTTGCGCGTTAATATCTTAAATATAAATCCTTTGCTTCTTGGGTTCTTGCACGAATGTAATTTAAATATTATACCTATCTTTATGATCCTCAAATACAACCTACACACATACTCTCTCTCTCTCTCTCTCTCACACACACACACACACACTCATACACTCATTCATTCATACTTTCTTTATTGCTTTTACCAATTCAAGGAATAGTCGAATGTCATTAACCTGCCTTCCAACAACAACTATATAAATTTCATCTGCATTTATGGCCCAAATGGGATTTTTGCTCGAAAAGTTTTATGATCGCATCTCTCCCTAAAGATCATATGCTTTTAGGGTGTTCGAATTGAAGTTGCGGAAGACATGAGGAAGATCATTTAAGTCACGTATTCCTCATTTATAACAGATTAAGGAAATTTTACCAAAAAAGCCGATAATCTGCGCAATTCTATAAAATTTATGATTTTATGATTTTTATGATTTTAAGTTTCGAAGAAAAAGTTCTGTGTTAGTCCAACGAAGGATGTAAAAGACGATTGTATTATACGAGTACAGAAAGAAGGTAATACAGAAAGGGGAAATCTAGCCATGACAAAAGTGGGAAAACATAAAATAACAAATTTGCAATATTTGGAAATATTTCGAAATTTAATATTCATAATTTGTTGAGAAAATGAAAATCAACAGCAGAATGCGTTTTATACGACTATTATTAGTTGAGGCAAGTGGAAAAATAATATCCGTTACTGTCCAAACACAAAATTTAATTAATTTAAAAAAGAAAACCGATATCATCAATAACATCATTTATTAATGAACAATTAATATAATCAAATATTCCTAATATTAATAAATATTACAGAAGCATTTCAATGCCATAATTTAAATATTTTCTGATTGACAGTTTAAAATTTAATATTCTGATATTCTTTAGTACCATTACAATCAATGCATCGTTTTGGTTTCTCTAGTCCGTATAAACGAAGGAATTCTAAAATTTTTTCTATTCCTGAAATTGATTTGAAATTCCGCTTTTGTAGTAAGTTTAACCAATTTTTAGGCGTTCTTCGGTTGTTAAATGATTCATATTCGTAAATGGCAAACCTTTTACTAAACAAGTAACGCTTCAGATGCCAGGTATTTAACAGCTGACAGCCTTGCCAGACCGGCGATTTTGAAACCACTAAAAGGATAAGCGTACGCGTACATATAGCTTAACTAAATTAATTAATAGAAATTAAAATGAATATCTAAATAGTAATTATTTATGTAAAAAAGTTTTCAACTAGTTAATGTATTTGGTAATATACTCGTAAAATTGGTGGATTGGCATTGAGTGGATCGGCAGAAAATCGATAAAAACAAAGTTTATCCAAAAAAATTAATTTGCCGCTTTTCACACCAAAAAACAAAAAAATAAATTTTGCGAAACTATTCAAATTGTATTTCTCTCTAACTGCCCTCAATCAAAATATCTATTTTTTTTTTATTTTTTTCCAAAAAGTCTAGATTATCGAAAAATTATAGACTCACTTCACAAATTGTGTCTCAAAAGCAAAATCAAAAGGTTGTTATTATGTGCAAAATCGTCAACTCGAATTCAGTAAAATATTCCAAATAATAATTTCCATAAATATGATCATTTCCATAAATAGAATCTCCATATAACACATAACCTTTCCTGCTTTTCCATAGCTCTCAGCGACTATTATTTCGATATTTTTCGATTTCCTTTTACAAATCAATTAACAACATTAAAATTTTGGATTTTTATTTTTGTAATATTTTATTAAAGTATCTTTAATGTCGAAAGGCACATTTAACACATCAATTGTCAGATATTTCTAAATTAAATTCTAAATTCACATACATAACTAAATTATTGTTACTGAAAAGAATCAAATTCTTGCGATTTTATCGTCATTTCTCTTCTCGAAGTCACCTTTTTACAACGTTAAATAACGCAAAGCTTTGTGCAGGAAATGTTTTTCCGCTGATCTTTCGACGGAAGCAAATTCTAGTTTTGGCTTCTTCTTTATATGCAGTGTAGAAAATCGATTAATGTTTTTGGTTTCCTTGAGATGTTCATTATTTAAGAATTGTTGTTGCCGCTGCCGTTCTTGTTCGTACATCTCTAAAGTTTCATATTCATCTAGGGGACGACAGGATAACAATTCCACGCGTGGAACTTTCTTAGATTCTTTCTTGAGCACCAAACCAATGAGGCTAGATCTTGCGGATAAAGGTCTAGTTTTGGTTATGGTCTTCGAGCGACGTCTAATTTGAGAATCTTGCGACGTTAAGGCTCTAGTGGCAAAGACACCAGATTCTTCAGATTCGGATGAAATGGTAGTAGAGATCGTAGAACCGCTGGGAACTTTGCAGAGTTTTTGCTGATAGACGACATTGCTGCATGGTGGTGACCCAGTGCTTTTGGGAGCAGAGAAATATGGCTCATCGTATTGATACCTCTGGGAATCAGGTGTGGTGGGAGCTGTTGTGTTTTCCAAATAGGTACTCAAAGTCTCATCTTCGTTCTCATCGGATGAAGTCGCCGTAGAGTCACATAGTTTTGACTCAGAGCATATACGGGCAAGAGCTGAGCAAAAGCGATTCTTTATGCTTTGCTTAACTTTATCTTTTTCCTTCTTCCGTTCCCTCTCGATACACAAACGCTGTATAGTCTCCAAACTTTCGACGAAAAGATTGAAGTCATGAGGCGAAAACCATTCCGTGTTGATTCTGAATTTCGTTGGGTCTTTGGATAAACTAATGTTGATAAGGGAATTGTTGGCCATCTTTAGTTGCAATTATTATTACAAATAGTTGTCAGCGTTAAACGTAGTTGAACCGATGTTTAGCTATGGTTTGTTGAAACGAAACTGATTAGCGGTAGCGCAAATGTTTGGCCATAAATACCTTCGGCTTGGCCCGAAGGTTCACTCAGTTTGGTCCTGCTTGCTCAGGCTGTCCTTGTCGTAAACAGGTAGCTGCTCTAGTCTACAAGAGCTCATTAGTAGTAGATGAATGTGTCAGGAGAGGATACCTGTCTGTATGAAAGAGACAGTTGTTGTTGCGCGTTCATATCTTTAATATTAATCCTTTGCTTCTTGGGTTTTTTT
>JAHXMU010000708.1:1755742-1775111 GCA_019455685.1 Philornis downsi | reverse complement strand
TCTACCGCTAATTCTACATGGCAAACTTAAGCAGTTAAGCCACTTGTAATGGGCACATAAATAAATTTTATGCACTTATGGTGTGACACCAGGGTGAATGGTTCTCTCCACCCCTGCGTCTGCCTTATTGCCTTCCCTCCTCATGGATTCGACTAAAACAAGACGATTTTAAGGTCTTTGTAGGCTCACAAAGTCGCGGAACGGGCAGAATTATGAAGATGCACTTAAATCAATTAAACATCTCAACCGCGCTTTCCCTTCTACATGATTCTGAAATTTTTATGACGATTGTTTTCGTTTCATTCATAAAAGATGATTCTCTACATTGGATAATTGTTTAATCTCTCTATTGGCATTAATTGAAATTTAAATGGTTGATGCTTTGACACAATGGGGGGGGACGACTATGATGGGGTGCCAGCGATTCGGTAGCTGGTTTTATGGTCATATTTTGCCAGCGCGCTGAAACAACAAAGCTGTGTTGGCCCTTGTGACCCTTGACGATACAAAACAACTGGCTGCAATTGTCTCTTTAGTATTAGCGATGCAACAAGGCGGCATTCAACAATGTTGATGTTTTGTTCCCTGCACACGTTTGCGTTTCTTCTCTTATGAGACTGTCTTAGAATGCAAAGGGAGGACAAAGGCAAAGAGGACGTTCCTACCGCCAGTTTTGTTTTGAAATGCAAATCTTTGTTTCTTGTTGGTTTCTTTGAAATAGTTTTCTGAACTGCTTTCGGTTTTTTTGTCCGCCCTTTCTTTTTGTAGGCTTATTTGGCAAACAAAGAGTCGGCATTCATTGTCTTGAGGCCTTAGTCTTTGGCTGACAGCGAAGCTGCTGGCAGTGACGGTGCCTTAGCAATGATTGCATTTATATAGTAAGAAAAATGTAAAACTACTACTACTCCCCAATTCACTCTAAAATCGTTTTGCTTTTAATGAGATATGCGATGTAAAGAACAAATTCTATAGAATTTGCTAACTTAACATGATTTTCGTAAGCCAAGACAGTGTCATGATTATTGCTAGAGATTGTTTTTGAAGCAAAACTACGGTAAAGAATTTTAGTTTGTGATTATTAAGTAGATTTTCATTAGAAAATCTATATTTGAATCGTATTAACTAAGAAAGTAAGAAATTTGTACTACCCATTCAGTGGTTTCAAAATCGCCGGTCTGGCAAGGCTATCAGCTGTTTAAATACCTGTCATCTGAAGTCTTCATCTAGGGTTTTCCATTTACGATTACGGATCGTTTAACAACCGAAGAACGCGTAAAAACGGATAAAACTTCCCAAAAAAGTGGTGATTAAATCCTGGGCACTTTTCGCGCATTACGAGGTGATTGAGGTCATCATAATCGACCTACCGTGCAAGGAATTAGCAAGATTTAAAGAAATTCCAAGAGACTGGAAACGTCACAGATGTGGTCAGAACTGTGCACTATGGCAGTGTATGCACTGCCGAAAATATGGCTTCTGTTAGTGAAAGTGCTGCGGATAATACGAATTTGTCGGATCTACGGCGTTCTCAGCAATTGGGCCTATCTTACGGCTTATTATGGCGTATTTTGCATTTCGATTAGCATCTCTATCCAAATAGAGTCCCACTTACGCAACAATTAAAATTGGCTGACCATTCACAATGCCGTAGATATGCTGTTTGTTTAAATGCGGACTTTCAGAACAACATTTTCTTCAACGATAAAGCTCATTTCTCACTCGGTGGTTACGTCAACAGGCAAAATTGTCGCATATGAGACTCGGAGAACCCAGAAGTGATGGCAGAAAAGCCATTCCATACGCCATTATGGTCTGGAGATGTCATTGGGCAATCTTTTTTCGAAAATGAGGCTGGAGCGCTATGGCCGTATGATAACTGACTTCTTGGCCTGCAATTAAAGATTATGAACTGGACGATATGTAGTTTCACCAAGACGGTGCCACGAGCCGCACAATACCAACGAATTTGGCTTTATTGCAAGAGAAATTTACAGAAAGCGTAATTTCATGTTGCGGCAACGTCAATTGGCCACCAAGATCAAACGATTTAACGCCGTTAGAATTGTTTGTGGGGCTACGTCAAAGACCGTAATTACGTGGATAATCCTCAAACGTAGGAGCATTTGAAAACCAACATTCGCCAAGAAACCGCCTGAAATGTGCGAAAAATTGGTCGAAAACTACATCAAAAGGGTCCACTGCCGTAATCAATCTAGAGGCGATCGTACAAAGGATATTGTATTTCGTACATAATTAAAAGGTGCAAGCATTATAATGAAATAAAAGTTTCATCGAAATCATAGCTTTATGCGTGTTTTATTTAACTTTACTTTTGAAACCGAAAAATGGATAACCCGGAATTAGACTAAACTATTTGTATTAAACTAAAAAGAGATTTCAACTTGTCATTTAAGATCACTTTAACAGGATCTTTTTGACTTGGCACCATATTTGAAAGGAGAATTCAATTTGAATACTAAATCCTTTTCATTTACGCCACCTAGTGTAAGCTAATAGCATTTAAAACCCCCAAGATACAGAGTACTAAAGCCATCTATTAGGAAAATAATGGATTTCTTTTCACTATAATTTAATTTACTAATTCTTTTAGGCAACCGACTCTTCTATTTCGCCTAAAAGAATTAGTAAATTAAATTAAATTAAAAAAAATCCATTATTTTTCCGACTCTTTGGTTGCCTAAAAGGATCAGTAAATTAAATTATAGTAAAAAGAGATCCATTATTTTTCCGACCCCCTTGGTTGCCTAAAAGGATTAATAAATTAAATTATTGTAAGAAGAAATCCATTATTTTTCCAATAGATGGCCTTAGTAATCTGTATCTTGGGGTTTTTTAAGCGCTATAGGCTTACACTAGGTGGCGTTAGAAAAAAAGGATTTAGTAGTTAAAAACTACTTAGACAGTTTTGCAATTGCCTGAGGCAGTACTGTGTGAGCGCGTGCCAAAAATGGACATCAGCAAAGAGAAAATACGCTATATTGTACAGTTTTTTTTTCAGTTAAGGCCAATATCAAGCCAGGTGGCTGAAAATGTGAATAGTGCTTATGGTCCTCATATTGTAACATCAAATTACGCTCAATCTTAGTTTCGTCGATTTACATTCTATGTCAAAATTGATGTCAAAGACTCACCACTGGAAATCCAATTGTTGAAAATGTCGATTGAATAATGAAAATGAATGTAAGGTCTATTTCGAATGTCCAAGAGCAAAATATTCCAAAAAATATTTCTAACCCGTTAAATAAAGATGGATACAGAAACAAACTCGATGTAAGAGCGTCAAACAAATTAACGCAAAAAAAAAAATCTTATGAACCGAACTTTAATCTGCTAATCGCAACATAACCAACCCATATTTGAAGTGATAATTAAAATCAGCGTCAAGCGAAAACAGTTGTGGTCGAATCGCGGAGAGTCGACGTAAATAGTCGCCAAGTCAGAATTGACGGTCAGGAAGGTTTTGGTTTTTTCCAATAAGTAGGAGGTTAAAAGTTTTACTAATCCGTTTAGCGGATGCTTATTACTTTTGGAAAGCGAAAATTTGTCTTTATTCGCTATCAATTTATTCGAATTAGAGCGACTCTGAATGCAATATCATTTTACGACTTCGCGTTCATGACATCGGCTGCGTAGATCGAGGTCTACAATGTTTAACTGTAAGGAATGAATGCATCTACTCCTTTTCCACCTACCCACAAATCTATCTCACACTGCTCCACTTGCGCCTCTGATCTCCCCAAAACAACTTCTATCAGGAGACCACAAAAGTGGATTTTGTATCCCTCTTTCTTATCGGTCACTATTGCATCAAAATCTAATAAGCCCCATCCCTGAATATTTGTTGATTTGCCTACCTTCCCTCATTTTCGTAAATTAGATTTCAGTATACAGCAAATGACCACTACAAAGTAATGTTAATTATGATAAGGCTCGAAGGACCATTGTCTCGCCTTCATCTAATATAGCCTATTTCACCGCTTACGGAAAGGTTAGGGAGAAGAAAAGTCGATGAAAAATGGCCGATGTAAAAGACCAGTGCCGTGAGCCGGCCCAAACGATCTTCAAGCCCTGATTAATGTCCAAAAAGTTTTTGCTGTATGTTTAGTTAGTTTCAATGTGACCTATTGGGATCTCTACTGTCAACAACTTTCCAGATTAAAGCATACAATCAGCTAGAGATGGTCAGAATTGACCAATAAATAGGGTGTTGTTATCCATGAAGACAAAGCTAGAATGCACACACTTTTAAGAATGGGCCAGAAGCTTCGAAAGCTAAGATGAGAAATTCTATCGAACCTTTGTCCTGATCTGCACCGAGATTATTACCGTTTCAAGAATAATCAAGAAATGCTTTTGATAGTGAAAAACTGTCATAAAGGGGGGATTGGGAAAATTGTGATTATAAGACTTTTTCAATCGCGGAATTATAAAACTGTCTTCAAAATGAACAAAAGTTGTCCAACAAAACGGGGTATATTTGAGTTAAATCATATAATCTTAAAGACGTCATTATGGAGAAAAAGAGTAGAGTATTGACTGCTAACAGATGTTATTACTATGGATTAGGCAAGCGATTTAATTATAAACCTCTTTCTCTTGATAAACAAAAATTCGACTTATCAGACGTTGGTTTTTCCTGCCTTGGTGTAGGGCGCAGAATTCTGAGTTAGGACGCCAACGGATGAATCAGTGCTGGAAGTCTTTGAGAGGAGAATACTCCGGAAAATATATGAACCCACTATCGTTACCATGAACAATGAGCTGTATGAGTTATAGGCCGATATCGACGTGGTCAAACACATCAATGTACAGCGATTGCGTTGTTTGGGTCATGTTGTGCGGATGAACTCAGATGCTCCAGCACGAAGAAAAGTTTTCGGCAATGGACTCGATAGACGTCGCAAAAGAAAGCGACCAAAACTCCATTGAAGGGATCAGGCTTTGAAAGCACTATACAAACTTGATAGTACTTGAGACTTGAAACTTGATGTGACTAATTGGAGAAGAAGCGCAAAACACCGAAGGACTTGGAATTATTTTCCATGTGCGGCGTATAGATAAGAATGTGTATTCTAGCCGCCAGAAGAAGAAGAATCCTAACTATCTTCATTTCATAGCCGAAACCAAGCAAAAAGCGCCCAAAACTTTTTACTTCAGTCATTTACATTGTAATGAAAAATATTTACATCACATTACTGAAAAATATCGACCTGCAGCATGACTGATAATTAGCTTAGCAAATTCATCCCTGAAATATATTCTGAAACCTATTATGAAAGCAGCATTATTAAATTGTTATCAAGTGTTAAAATTTATATACTTTTTTTTCCAAAATTTTTATAATACTTCATGACTCACGATTTTTGTTTGTTGTTGGCTATTGGCCAACTTCTATTTTATACCGTACAGAATATACATACGTATTCATCACAAGTGTACATACCTAAAAAGAGATGAAAGAAAAATTATGAAAATTAATAATAATTTCGATTACGAGTCAAAATATTAAATGAAACTAAACAGACTAATATTATCGAATGATGCGACCTCTTTCTTGCCTATGTCTACCATTATTTCATGGATTTAGTATGAACAATCATCAAAAACAACCGACAAAAAACAACAAATTTTACTATATGATATAAAATTTTATAGCATTTTGGTTTTTGGACGTCAAAACAAAAGTATAACATATGGGAATGATAGAAAAGAAAATAAATTCCTATTACATATTATAGGCGAGTTCATTGCATTCCATAAACCACTTAAAAGGACCTTTTATTCGACGACGAATTCAGCTGCCACTTTGAGGGCCATTTTCTAGTAATTTAGGACTCCATGAAGAAAGGTCCAGATCATAGGGAAGTTTAGGTCTGTGACATCGAGAATCAGATTCACGTAAAAGCGACTAACAAAATTTAAAATTTTGGCATTTGCCTAAAGTTTAAACAGCATAGTTGTTGAATGACTTTACTTTAATTAGCACACCTTTTAGATCTGAGAGTGAGATTCGGCGTAAAACATTAACAAAATAAATGATTTTTGAATACTTGAAAGTTAATATTCTATAATATGAACTTGATTTTGACGACAGTATAAACGCTTGATAGAAGGAGCTAATAGTATGATTTTCTGAAAATGTATTTGTGTTTCTTTAGCGATCATAGTTAAGGAGGTATCAGGCAGCGACATCTGCAAAATGTAAGAATTAAACAATGTTTGAAAATGGAAAATAAACTAATTTCATTCAGTTTGATTTAATTTTTTTTCACTACTTGCAATTTCTATTAATTCCGAATTTAGAATACTTGCGGCTGTAACCTCACAGCTGTAATTTCTATCAGGGGAGCATGTTAGTTGAATTTGTACGCCTCGTTTTATTTTTCACCATTGTATCAAAACCGAATAAATGCCAACGCTAAACATTTGTTGATTTCCTAACTTTTTTCCATCTTCATAAAGTACATTTCACTGTACACCAATTTAATTACATATAATACGTTAATGTTAATTATAATATGGCTCGAAGGACCATTGTTTCGCCTTCATTGAAAATAGCCTATTTCGTCGCATGTGAAAATGTTTGCTAATTTGAAAGAGAAAGCTATTGAAAAGAATGCGGTAGAAGCGTTTCATTGCAAATATCAACATGAGTATTACTTCTACAAAGAGTATGAATGAGTAGTACTTCTTCAATATTTTCCTAATTATATATTGTGAATAAATATAGTTGGGGAATCTTCATAATTCTTTCTACAGATGGTTGGTTCTATATGTATAAATGCAATCTTAGTACCCGGTTCGTGAAAAGTCGATCGTGATTATAAGAAAAATTTTCCCCCATGATCGCGACCGGCTTTTTACTCAAATTTAAGCGAATCTCAATTTAGGAACATTTTAAGATTTCGAGTTCACGATATCGGTTTTGCTGAGCGGATTCTACGCCATTCAATTCATTTTCCAACTATCCGCAAATCTGCTTCATAATCCGTTATCAATTCAAATGGAAATCATTGTCTCTATAACAATCTGCGACATAGTTATATGAACCTTATCATCCCCTTGTAAGTAGGGTGAAGCCTAATTAAGACATCTCTCTTGCCTTGCGACCTCATCCTCTTATAAGTGGGGTGAAGCCTAATTAAGACATCTCTCTTGCCTTGCGACCTCATATTTGACTATAGATGTTGCAATCATAGAAGGTAACATCGGCAAAATGTTAAGGCCGCATACAGACTTTCAATCCTTAGAACTAATTATAACGAACACCAGAAAACAAACGCTATCATCAACTGTACAAATAAATTATGATGAATCCTTATCGGGCTCTGCTCGATTGTTTCAGGGTAGCTGTGGTATTTACGTACTTTTACTTTCAGCTCAGAGCTTAAAACAAAGTTTAGTTAACCCAACGAAGAGAAGAAAATTACACTACATCTTCAAGTTCGTAAATGCAATAATTCCCGTCACTGCATAGTAAAGGTATCGACAAATAAATGCTCATGATACGGCTCGAAGGGCCATTGTTTCGGCTTATGAGGAAATTGTCCATTGGAGTAACAAAATGAGAGCACTTTTTTCTGGCACAAAAGTCGTCGAAAGAAATTAGTATTGACATACTAATTAGCGGGCGTAAGTTAATCCATGCAACTTGTTTTTTTCCAGATATCCTGGTAAATTCCTCTCCCAAAAGATCAGACACATACTTCTTTTTTACGTCCCTGTGAACTCATACCAGCTGCCAGGTCTTTATATGGAAAGTAACATGGAATGTGTTGGATTATGTTGGATATGTTACTCAAAACTTCCCCCTCTATTTGTTGAAGAAGTCAAACTATTAGAACTAATTACTCCCTTCGAAAACATTAAGTACTCACTCCTGATTCTATATCTTAAGAAGGCTTCTAATAGATACTAGGCAAATAAATGCTCATGATGCGGCTCGAAGGACCATTGTTTTGGCTTCTGAGGAAATAGTCCATTGGAATGCCACAATACGAGCACTTTGTTCTGGCAAAGTCTTCATACTGGCATACTAATTAGCGGTCTTAAATTAATCTAGACAACTTGATTTTGTTCAGATATCCTGGTAAATTCCAACAGAACTAATATACGGTCTGCTAAGAAATCTTCTTTACCTCTCCCAAAAGATCATATACATACTTCTTTTTACGTCGCAGTGAACTCATACCAGCTACCAGGTCTTTATATAGAAAGTAACATGTTGTTATGTTGGATATGTTACTCAAAACTTCCCCATCTACTTGTTGAAGAAGTCAAACTATTAGAACTAATTATTCCTCGTCGAAAACATTGGGTACTCACTCCAGATTCTCTACCTTAAGAAGGCTTCTAATAGAAACTAGTGAAAGTAGGAGGAATGACCACATTTGTATACTTTAATCTATCTGGCCTTATTGTTGCTTTCGAAAATATCGCATACGCCCTTCTTATTTAACTTCCTTAAGGGAATATATAGCAGGCAACTTCTGGCCAGTTGTTACTGATTTTATGAGGTATAGAGCTATGACATTTGAAAAGTCAGGAGAAAAGCTTAGTATTCAAATTGAAGCAAATGACTTATTCCAATAAGTAATCTATGAATATAAATGACCTCTGGTTGACATTCTTTTGCAGATGTAGCAATAGAATCCCATTAGAAGGCTCTCTTCTGTACTACACTATACTATATTCTCTCCTATACTTCTATTATAAGCATTCTTTAAAGTATGTAAACAAAAAAATCGAGATTGGGTGTTCTTGTCTCCAACTGGAAGGTAGAAGAATTGCACTCCATCTAGAATTGTCTGTTTGCAATTCTTTACAATAATTTGTTTACTTTCCCTTCCATCATTAAGAGACATCTTTCAATTTTTCTTTATAAAATATTGTTATCAATTTGTACTAATTACTTTGAAATTTTTGCCCATGTTTCTTGGTGATAACTCTTATCGGCGAACACCAAAACATGGCAGCGCGAAAACTTAAGAGAAATTTTAGTGTAAACTTTTATCTCAAGAGAAATTCTTGTAATTGTTTTGGCCTTGACTTTGAAAAGCTGATAAAGCAAAAGAATCAGAAACCAGACAGATACAACTATTTGACGTCTGTATTTGCCAGATTTTAATAAACAAAGAGAAAGAGAAATGCAAACTGATTGTTTGCCAAAAGACAAAATGTCAATATTGTTTTCAAAAATGAGCAGTATTCGAAAGTATTTTTGAAAGTAAAATGTCGCGATACGTGGTGGTAAAAAGTCTCGTGACATATGATTTTGGGCATAAGCATGACGGTAATTTGCACATTTTTGTAATTAAATGAGAATTAGTAATATAGAAACAACTTGTGAGAGACATTAAAGTTACCAAGTCAAAAAAAAAATAAAATAAATAAATAAATAAATAAAAACAAAAAAAGCAGGCAATTCTAATGTTGATTACAAAAAACGAATGTGGATGCACATTTATGTATATATATTATTTATGTATACCTATATATGAAAAGATTTTCTCAAACTCAAGGCTGATGCATATTTCCGGTTAACTAGTTAATTAAATTTTCAAAAACATATTTATTTCTTTTTTTTCTTATTTGTAACTTAAGACGTATTTCCTGTCTTTAATGGGTTAAGATAATTCAATTTTATAATAAAAGATGTACCTTCAAGATAATAATACTGAACGTAAACTAACACAGGCCTTATAAAGGCAGGGTGGGTGTTTTATTGTAATTGTTTTGACAAAAGCCATAAAAGCGTGCAAAAATCAAAGAGTGTCAATCTGTGTATTCCTTATAGACTCAATAGCCATTGATCGGGTAGCCATGAAATCTTCGCAATTTGTAATTTACATTGCAGCCAAGGTTTATAAATTTTTGCAATTAATATACGTTAGGAAATGCGCAATAAATTTTCAAAAATATTTTTATATATAACCAATAAGCATGTGAATTTATGTGGTTCACATAGAATTTTTTTTTTAAATATTTAAAACACCATTGCCACGGGATCAACAATTTCCATGAGTGTCATAAAAATGTGACAAATTGTTATTTACAAATGCAATGATTTCAAAAATAGTACAAATAATTCACCATAGGTGACGCATGAATTATTTCAAAACATTTTCTTTACAACTAATCTGCCTCCTTGCCCACATATGGAGGAATAATTTCAAAACAGCTACACAAATCTATAAAAAATGGTGTCGTTATGTACGTGTCGACGGGACCTTTCTCAAATAGTACAATTAATAGACGTTACGTGCCGCACAAATAATATCAATACATTTTCCTACACATAAAAATCACACTACATATGGCTACTCTTCATGTAAGTTCATAGAGTGAAGAACTATTATCAGGTTGTTCTTTACACAATGGCGATAGTTGATAAAAAATTAAAATTTTTTTGAGATAGATAATGTATGTACATATCATTTCAAAAATTTCGATTTAATATACTCATTTTACTGCAATGCATTTTATCTTATCAATAAAAATTGAAGTGGCCGTGCGTTCCTTTCATTCGATTGTAGCAACTATGTATTACCCAGCTTTTGTATTTCACAATAGCTTTATGATGTACGAGTTTGTAAACATAACGTTTATTATGTCTGTGGGTTCCCTTCAAGTTCCTCCACTGTTTATGTAATTACTGTGAAACTTTGATAGCAGTTCCTTAAGTAGTTTAAATAATGTACAAAAGGTGGCGTCGCAGTAATTTCAATAAAATTTTTGTAACAAACAGAAATGTGCATAGAAACCAATCTGAACCTGGTTGTAAATTCGAAACCAAACAAACAAACCAAAAAAACAAACACTAACATTCTGAATAGTGTTAACATAAATAAGTTTAGCAAAAACTTCTCAAACTAACGTTTGAAATCGCTGTGAAAGATCCCTCTCTCATGTGATGCAGAGGAATTTGCATTTTTTGACTTGAACCCAATATTTCATTTGGGACAATGTGATATTCTTTTAATTACGATGAAATTTCGGAAAAATATATAATGATAATAAATAATAATAATAATAACTATAAAATATAATAATAAAAAAATATAATAATAAAAAAATATAATAAAATAAGTAATTTCAACACGTTTTTTACCTAAGCATTGCTACATAATTCATTCAGTTGAGATGGAATGTTACTAAGTCGTTTTTCCATCGATGATGGTTTCTGATATAGTACAGTTAATTTGCAATAGGTGGCAAGCAAGCAGGAGAATTTAACAAATTTTCTTATATATATGGTATCCCATGTTCAGACTTCTTTATGGTTCATTTGATTGCAATCTGTGTGTTCCGTATAGGCTCCTAGACCATGTATCTGTTCTATCAAATTGTTGCTTACCAGTGCACCATGTCTTCTAACGTAATATCGGTAATGTCCGATAGAATCGCGTGAGTAACTTTGACTTTCCTTTAAAACAAAAAAAAACAAAATGTTCATGTTTTTCATGTAAGGTACTACTATGCCGTCTAAGCGGTGTAGTGATACACTGGCAAGTTATTAGCCATATGTTGGTCAATTGTATTGCCTTTTATAGTACAATATAAGAGCGACAATCTTAATAGCTCTACAATAATTGAATTGTTTCTTGGTAGTTACGGCTGGAGGCAGTGAGTGTCTTGCGGTCATGTCATGTCTTCTATTTTAAGAACACGACAAAATTGGATTACCATGTCGCGATAGGCTCTAATATGAAATCTTTACACAGGAGTAACATGTGTGTGGATGGACTTGTTATGACAATTGTCGAATCCAAGATGAATGAATCTTTAAATATGATTTGGTTCATATTTCCAAATCTCCGTTATGAACTATAATATTTATTATAAGTAAGAGTATGCAATAATTTCTGATACATTTCCACTACAGTACGATAGGTGGCGTATAAGTCATTTCAATATAAAACAATATGTGCAAATGTGGCCGTATTCGTGTTTCGCATGGACTCCCAAACGATTCATCCAATTACGTCACATCTCTGCCAAATTAGAATAAAGTTGCTTAGATGGCGCTCGGCTAATTTCAATAATTCTTTTGCATTTAAAAACCAATGTGTTCTTTTGGAGTCCTATTGTCCTCATAGATTGTTCTCATGGTGTTGTAGTAAAATTTTTGAATATTGATGATGTCGGTGCTAGAATTAATGCAACAAAAGTGGCACGCAAACTATCTCAAGATGTCCTTTTTATATATCAAAAGCCACATGGAACTATCCGTGTGTTCGGTATAGATTCCTATATCATTCAACCGATCTCAGTCAGTATTTGACAAATTGTTGATGACAAGTCGACGAGAGTTTGTACTATGTTATAGTTAATGAATGATTAGTCAGAGGCAGAACTTTGGATTTCTGTAAAGTTAATGCTGTTGTATGGGGTAACACCTATATATGCAACGAATTCGTTAAAAAATGGCAATAGCATAACGAGGCCTCAGAAAAGAAAACATTCTCCTATTGTACGATATCCTCAGTGTGCTTACTTATGGAATGGATATGAAAAATTTAACAAACGTCTCGAATTACTTGCGTATGCTTATAGTATGGGGCATATCAAAAATTATTGAGGAAATAGACAGGAATGAGCTTGCTGATTTATGGAAATGATAGCAAATATTTAACAGAAGTCATTACTCGTACACGATATACTGACAGTATGAACATAACCGACGAAATATTGCGACACCACAGTAGACAAATTGCATGACGTTACTGCAATGTTCTCAAGAATTGAGAGAATATATTTAAGATAAGTCATTACTCGCATATGTTGATAGTATGAACATCGCTATGAACATCAAAATATTGCGTCATCATTGTAGGCAAATTGACTGATGTTGCTGCAGCCTTCTCAAGATTTGAAAGGAAATAGATAGGAAAGATTTTACCGGTTTGTGGAAATAATATTAATAATAATATTATATATTATGAACATAACTGACGCAACATTGCGACATCACTGTGGACAATTTGCATGACGTTACTGCAGTGTTCCCAAAAATTGGGAGGCAATAGATAGGTGTGCGTTCGCCGATTTATGGAAATGATAGCCAATATTTAACACAAGTCATTACTAGCATTTGTTGATAGAGTGAGCATCACTGGCAAAATATTACGACATCACTATAGGCAAATTGACTGATGTTGCTGCAGCCTTCTCAAGAACTGAAAGAAAATAGATAGGAGTAAGTTTGCCGGTTTATGGAAATGATAGCAAATAGCTAACAGAAGTTATTATTTGCATATGTTGATGGTATAAATATTACTGGCGAAATATTGTAAAACGTTACTGCACTATTCTCAACAATTGAGAGGGGATTGGGTAGGAGTTTATTTGCCAAGAAAAAGGGACAATATCCAAAATGTTTGTTTCGATGGCGGTTAAAAATTAAATAGCAAGACATGACAAATATTTTATAAATATGTTGCCATATTTACATTAATGAACTTTTTATTTTAATTTTTTTTTTTTAATTTTTTTTATTTATTTTTTTTATTTATTTATTTTAAAAATGTGTATAAATGTATGTAATTCTAAATTTTCACTTAAAGTTTACTGCATACGATGTCGGTTAACGCTGCCGGCTACGGGTCATTCTAAATGTTGTTATAAATTTTAATGTTATTCCCAAAAATTTAAATTATTTTTTTTTTTAATTTATTATTCTTTTCTATTCAATTTTGTCAAATTTATCAAATGTATCTTTCGATACACAATTTCTTTTTCCATTTTCAGTTTTGCTTGACTATTTTTTCGGGTTGGTGGAGGTGTTTTAGGCCCTTCTTTCAACGGCAACTTTAATATTTAAAGTTCAGATTCCCCCTACATTTTGGCTTTGACTTCTTCAGTACCCACTCGTTGCAAAAGTGGTCTACATTTATTATTTTTTTTTTCTTGAATCTGGCAAACGTTCATGATGTCTTGCTGCCTCTTATTTTAGCTCAATAAATTTTAGGTTATTCGGTTTTTTTCGTTGTCGTTTACTTAATGTCGGTCGTAGATGCTGCGATGGCAGCTCCCAGTTCTTCTGGCCTAATGATAATGTTAATGTTCAAACATCGATGTACGCGATGGTGGAACTTTGTACGCTGAGTAATGTGGGGGTTGTCATCATGTGAGAAAAAAATTGGTGTTGCTTCTATTGTTGTGGGCTTAGTCATATTAAAGCTATGAAGAACGTCTATGTAAATTGAATTGAATGGAAAACACATAAGCAGCCAAAGTTGCAGGAGCATTTTTTTTTTCTTTTGAGATATTGGGTCAATTGTATGTAATAGAATGATGAAGCAGAAGGGGTTGAAATGAAGTGGGCGAAAGAAATTCACATTGAAAATTTTATAATATCAAAAAAATTCAACTATTTTTGGGTAAACTTAATTTTAGTTGATGTTTAATGGGGAATAATGAACATGATATTGAAGAGATATTGAAAATTTGAATTTTTTTTTAAATAAAAAATATTTTTTTATATAAACTTATTAATAGCTAAAGAGCTTCTAATGGTACTTATAATACCTCCAACCACTGTTGCTTCACTATTTTCATGTTTTTTTTTTTTTGTATGGAGTACATTTTTTTTATCTCATATTACATGAGTCATATTTCCAATAATAATGACCACGGTGTACTATGAAATTATTGCCTTTTCAGCATTTGCATTGTTCTATCATGCTTAGTTTTCTTTTTCGTTTTCATATTTCTTTTTTCTTTTTTTTTGTTTTTTTGTTCTTTACAATGGACTCATAAATGGATAAACCGTTACCTAAAACGTGCCTTATACGGGAAAATGTTTATTAATGTTTATAAAGGAAACAAAGAAATGAAACCAATAAAAGTCCAAGTGTTCGTTCATTGTACTCCTATTACTGAGACCAAAAATAAACAATTTGATCAGAATTCTTATGGCGGCTTTCCTAAACCACCATGAGGGGAATAGAAGGGGAACGAATTAAAACCATTGGCAGAGAAAATCGAGTGCAATGACATGAATAAAACATATGACAAACATAAAACGAAATGTGTTGAATATTTGTTAATAGAACTTTTCCTTTTAAGTTGTGACATTTTAGTATACTTTTAGGTTATTTAGCTGTAAAGTCATCAATTTGCTTAAGTGCCATGAAATTTGAACAAACTGATGTTTCCAAAACGAATTGATATACAAAATGTGCAATTAATGTACCATAGATGGCGCGCAAATAACTTCAGTATATACATATATCTATACATATACATACATATATATATATATATACATATATATATATATATATTTTTTTTAACAGAAATTAAATGTTTGACGATTTGTGTGAGCTTCTATGCCATTAACAAAATCCCCTTTGCATTTCTGTCAAATAGTGGCTAAAATATTTATATCCAATGGTTTCTGAAGGAGCATCAACAATGTGTTAAAAGCGGTGGTCATATAATTTCAAAAAATGTATTCACATATAAAAATTAATGCATCTGCCTTTGTATTCCGTTTATGTTCTTAAGACGATCACTGGATTGCGATAAAATGCTGACAAATTGTTGTTTAA
Source organism: Philornis downsi (assembly GCA_019455685.1). Classification (NCBI taxonomy): domain Eukaryota; kingdom Metazoa; phylum Arthropoda; class Insecta; order Diptera; family Muscidae; genus Philornis; species Philornis downsi. The sequence continues at coordinate 1,759,536 of JAHXMU010000708.1, read as the reverse complement.
ACGCCATTCTTAATTACTAAACTAGTACAATTACGATGCGATAGGTGGAGTGTTGGTCATTTCAATATATCATCATCATACATATAAAAGTCAATTGGTTTCTTTATGTATGGTCCATATTTTCTAGATTATTTATTCAATTGCAAAAGAAAAAAGGAAAGTTTTTTCCTTAAGACTACAAGTCCAAAAAAATTTTCTATACGAAAAGTTGCTTACAACCAAATTTTGTCTAAAACTATATTTTCTGTAACAAAAAACCATCTCCAACCAAATTCCCAATAAAAAAACTTGTCTCTAAATAATTTTCCTACAAGAGAAAGAATCAATTGCAAAAAAAAGGAAAGTTTTTCCTTAAGACTACAAGTCCAAAAAAATTTTCTATACGAAAAGTTGCTCACCACCAAATTTTGTCTAAAACTATATTCTTTGTAACAAAAACCATCTCCAACCAAATTCTCAATAAGAAAATTTGTCTCTAAATAATTTTCCCTACAAGAGAAGCTGCTCACAACTAAGTTTTTTTTTAAAGAAGAGTTAACTCCAGCCAAGTTTTCTATAAGAGAAGCAACCTCCAATAAAACTCCCTGTAAGAACATTCGTTACCAATCGTCCTCGCTATAAGAAAAGTTTACTCAAACCTCGTTTCCTAAAAAAAAAGTTGCTTCCAACCAAGTTTCCTATAAGAAAAGCAGTCCTCAACATAGTTCTCTACTTGAAAAGTTGTCTCTCCAACGGAGCTATCTGTTAAAAAAGTTGTCCCCAATCAAGTTTTCTTTAAGAAATGTTGTCCACAACCGAGGCTTCTCTAAGAAATGTTGTCTCCCCCCCCCAAGTTTACTATAAAAAAAAGTTACCCCCACCAAGATTTCTATGAGAAAATTTATCTCTCATTAGGTTTCCTATAAGAAAAGCTGTGTCCAAATAAATCTGATGTAAGGAAAGTTGTCTACAAACTAGTTGTCTCCAAAGAAGTTTTCTATTTTTAACGTTTCGCACCTAGTTTTCTAATAGAAAAATGGCCTGCCACAAGAAAAATTGTTTCCAAAAGTTTTATATAAGAATACTTGTATTTCAGAAAGTTTTCTACAAGAAAAGTTATTTCCAAGCACTGGGTTTCCTTTCCCTAATTAAGTTTTCTGTGAAAAACCCTTTCTATCATCAAGTGATCTTAAAGAAATGTTTTTTCCCTCAACTTTTCTATAAGAAACGTTGTCTCCCAACATACCTTCTGTAGGAAAAGTTGTCTTCAGTGGACACTTCTCTAAGAAACATTGCAGCCAAAAAGCTTTTCGTGTAAAAGAAAACCTGCAGCCAAAAACCTTTCTATAAGAAAAAATGCCTCCAACGAAATTTTCTATAAGAACAGTTGGTTTTAGCCAATTGTCTAAGAGAAAAGCTGCTCTGCGGCCACTTTTTTATGCTTCCGACCATCTTTTCTATATCTCTGATATAAGAAAGATTATCTTTCACCAAATAAAGTTCTTCAAACAAGTTCTCCATATTGTCATATATACATGTCTCTTACGAAATTTTCTATACGAAACGTTTTTATATGCAAATTTATTTCAGGCCAACTACTATGCTATGAGGAAATTTGTCTTGAGCCAACTTTCGTATGACAAAAAATTGTCTCCACTGAAATTTCGTATAAGAAAATTTGTGTCCAATCGCCTTTTATATAAGAAACGTTATTTGCTGCAAATTTGCTATGAAAAAGTTTGTTTATAGTCAAATTTTCAAAAAGAAATGTTGCTTTTGCCCGCTTCTAACTTTCAAATGGGAAAAATTATCTCTACCCAAATATTCTTCTAGTTGTCTTTATTCTAAATTTTTGTGATGAAATTAGTTCCAGTCAACTTTTCTGGGACAAGAAGTTGTGTCCAGACAACTTTTTTTTTATGTAAAAATTTATCTCTAGCTAACATTTTTGTAAATGCAAGTTGTCTCTGCTCATTTTCCCATGCGCGTAGTTACCTCCAACTATGCCATTTATGGGAAATGTTGTGTGTTGCTATGCCATTTATGGGAAATGTTTTTTTTTTTTTTTGTGAAAACTGATTTGCAAACAAATTCTCTACAGTCGCTTATGAAAAAGTCGTCATTTCTTCCATTAAAATTGAATTTAGCTCTCATACGTTATATATGTTTTTTTTTTTAAATTTGAACTAACAACTATACTGACAGATGCTGCCAGATTATCAACACCCATGGCACCACTGCGGGCAAAAAGACCTAGTATGGTAGCAAGAAATACTCAATTTCCAATAAGAGAAAAAAGAAATTTACGGCGTCAATGGCAGGAGTTTCGTTCCCCCATTTTAAAGACGAAATTAAAACTATGCCAGAAAATGTTGCGGGAGGCCCTTCAAAAAGAAAAAGAGTTAAGTTTGAGTAACTTTTTACAGAACTTAGATGCCACCGAGAAGACAGACTACAGCTTGTGGAAGGCAGTTCGAAAAACCAAATGTCCCACTGAACTCCACAAAATGGAGAATGGGCAAAAAACTCCAGCAAAAAAGTTGAAGAGTTTTCTAGCCACTTAAAAAAAGTTTTCGTACCAAACCAAACTGACTCTAGTATAACGCCAACTGTTGTCCATGAACTCGTTTTAGACCCAATAAAATCGTCGTTTACCTGCGCTGAGAGCAGTTATCAGTGATCTGAACCCAAAAAAGGCTCCCGGTTGTGACAAAATCACCAACACTATGCTAATCAACCTTCCAAATTCGGTATTAAGAACTATTATGTTTGTTTTTAATTCTATGCTAAGGATTGGTTACTTCCCAACATCATGGAAGAAGTCTGAAATAGGTATGATCCCCAAGCCCGGTAAAGATGTAATGCAGGTATCATCGTATCGTCCGATCAGCTTATTGCCCGTTCTGTCAAAAGTATTTGAAAGATTGATTTTGCGGTCGTTAGAGGCATTTATTGACTCAACAAACCTAATTCCAAACCACCAATTTGGGTTTAGAAAACAACACAGCACCACCGAGCAAGTTCATAGAATCACAAGCTCAATTCGCGCTACTTTTGAAAGTAAGCAGTACTGCTCTGCATTATTCATCGACATATCGCAAGCGTTCGACAAAGTCTGGCACAATGGACTATTATATAAGATTTCAACACTACTTCCCACTAGCGTACACAAATTGCTCAAGTCATATTTAGAAAATAGGTCTTTTGTAGTGAGATCAAAAAGTACTTACTCCTCAATGAAACCAATTTCAGCTGTTGTCCCATAGGGGAGTATACTCGGACCATTTCTTTACTTATTGTACACTGCTCCACTTTTGCGGATGATACAGCGATTTTAAGTGTACATAAAGACCCAGAAGTAGCATCACAACAACTTCAATCCCACGTTATTGACTTGGAAAATTGGCTGCATAAGTGGAAAATAAATGTTAATGCTGCAAAGAGCGTTCACATAACCTTTAAGCTAAGACGGAAAAATGGTCCACCCATTACAATAAATGGAACAACAATTCCAGAGCCAAGTAAGGTACTTGGGAATTCATCTTGACCAACGTCTCACGTGGGTTCACCATATTGCAGCTAAAGTCACACAGTTGAAAATTAAAACCATTCAGCTTAACTGGCTCATTGGGCCACACTCCTCGTTAGACTTAGAACTGAAAGTACTTTTATATAAAGCAGTTTTGAAGGAAATATGGTCGTATGGGATCCAACTATGGGGGTCCGCTTCTGTATCCAATATTGAAAAGTTACAAAGAAGACAGTCAAAAGTTTTAAGAATGATCACGTGCGCTCCTTGGTATACAGGGTTGCCC
>JAHXMU010000708.1:1740190-1750742 GCA_019455685.1 Philornis downsi | reverse complement strand
TGGATCAGAATGTTCGAAACAACCGGCTCAACAGTACCAATTACGGTCGCCCAGTTTCTGCAAGATCAGCCGACATTGTGGAGCGTGTTCGTGTTTCAGTTCACGACGGTTGCAGCGAACAATTATTGCAACATGCTAGCAGACTTTTTGGTGCCAACTTTGCAAGAACTTCAAGGCAATACCTCGAGGATGTGGTTTCAACAGGATGGGGCCATATGTCATACGGCTAGGGTATCCATAGAGCTGCTGAAAAATGTTTTTCCTGGAAAACTCATTTCGAAAAGGGGGGATATTGAATGGCCCCCACGTAGCCCCGATCTCTCTCCATGCGATTATTTTCTATGGGGCTACCTCAAATCGGTAGTCTACGAGAATAATCCGACCAATTTACAGCAGTTGAAGAGGAACATTATTCAGGAAAGTAACAAAATACCGAGAACAACTTTTCAACGAGTTTTCCAAAATTTGCGACTTCGGTTCCAAGAGTGTCAAGCAGCCGAGGGAAGCCATTTGGACAACATTATTTTTAAGTCTTAAAAATTCCCATGCTTCTACTTTTTAAAAATACAAATATATTTTTTTTATGTTTCGTAGTTTCTTTTTTTTTAATTGAATATTTAAACCGCCAACACCCTTATGGCCCACCTTGTATAACACATATGTATATATATAATATAATTTAATATATTTTTTTTTCAGATATCACACATTTTTCAACGAGTTTTCACATAGCAACGCATTGCTATATTTGCCAATTTAATTAAACTAGAAATAATTTGTTCCCCCAAGATTAATTTACGCCTTTTCAGCATTCTAAAAAAAAAACATTAGCTTTTCATACCGCCAATACGATAAACTTCGTTTTCGTTTAGAAAATATAATTTTCCCTAAAACGGACTTAGTCTCTTTCATTTTGACAACGGCATTTTTTTTTTCTTTGCATATTTTGCTTTTGCAAGAAATTTACTACATTTTCCAATGTAAACAAATTGAAATTGCAACATATTTATAGCTTTACAATGGCAAAATTTCGCAACACTGCTGGCAATAAATAGTAAAATAGTATGCGGGCCTTGTGCGCCTTTATGTGGTAACTTTATAATACTACCCTTTTACTTCGGCGTCTGCATAAGATCTTCTCCTTGCCACTGCTAAACGATCTTCTGGCAAAGATAAAGAACGTTTCTCATTCTTTTGTTGTTTCCAAAAAAGAAAAGAGGGACACAGAAACTTGTACGGATAGTATCTGCTCCGCAATGATCTCATAGTTAAACTATGTAATGGAGGTACACAGAGTGTAATTGAACGAGTACAGAGTAAGGAGGAATTATGTGTGCGTTCTTGGAGCTTCAAGTACGCAGAATTTAAGTGAAAAATTATGTGATGATGCAGTGGGGTGGCATAAAGAATAAATTGTTATTTTAACGCACATGTTGTACATCACGAGCAGGCAGCAGGCAGCATTCAGTAGCCAGCAGATGATGAAAATGAGGCCTCTGATGGTAATGATGACGATGATGATGTTAAATTTTATATACGTATGGCCAAATGATGGTGTGCTGTAGAATTTTACACTAGCAGCGCGATTAAATTTCAAATGATGATAATGACGACTTGATTTATACTACACTATATGTGTGTTTATGGAACATCCATCCCATTATTGTAATGTCGACAAAATTGGTATAAAAAAGAATAGACGTCCCTGTCGTTCTCATTCTATAGGGATGGCAATGTTGATGATGATGATGATGATGATGACGATGCCACTAGTTTAGCTGCTGCCACCGGTTTTGCTGCTGGTTGGTGTCGGTAATAAATTGGTCTGCATAGTTTCATTCTGTACGCGCAGCAACTCGCTCTTATGTTTCATATGAACGACTGTTCGGTCGGACGTTCATTGAACTCCACATTTCCCAACTATATAATTACACAAGCTTTTTCTACGCGCTCCCCTTTCGTTCGTTGTAACGATAAACTCAGATATAAATAACAACAATCAACGACAAAACCACAGAAATTTGTTACAAAAATGGGTTAAAACGTATGTTAATGTACAAAACATTTTTCAACACAAATCGCGCTGTGCTTAATTCCAAGCACTAAACACTCACTATAAAAAGACGAATTAAGCAGAATATTTATGATAATCCAAAGATCAGATCAAAACGATGCTCGTATGACAGTATAAAAATAGTCTAATTTATCATAATTGTATAAAATTTATGAATACATAAATCATTATTAGCCCAGATGTGGGTGGATGTAGTAAATAAAGCTCCCACATTCCACCAATGCCCCGCCACACTTTGGTATCCAAATGACCTCGAATTATTGAAATCATTTAATTGAATTAAAACTCATTATTCAATTAACGAATTTTTGATACCGAAGTGCTATTAATATTGAACAAAATTAAATTGAATTAAATGTGAATACATTTTGAAATGGAAAATGTTTTATAAATGACATCATCAGAGTTCGATGAATAATAAGAATTTAAAATATTTTGAATTTTGCAATAGAATAACAAAAGGAAATGTAAATGGACACATTCAACGAATTTTGTAATATATTCAAAATTTACCACATTAAATTATTCGCGACGAGGCAAGAAAAACACCCTTTAAATGATTTGGTGAATTTTAACAGAACCGTACATTCATCAGAATGCATTAGCAAACTACATATATAATTTGCTCGATTTTCAATTGTAATTTCTAATTAATATTGAACAAAATTAAATTGAATTAAATGTGAATATGTTTTGAAATGGGAAACGTTTCATAAATGACATCAGTTTTAAGAATTTCAAATATTTTGAATTTTATAACAAAATAAGAAAAGGAAATGTGATTGCAAAATTTGTGGCTTCATTCAGTGGTTATATAACATTTTTAGGACTGACCAATTTAAATTATTCGCACAACATGGAACATACTTATAATTGATTGAACAGTGTTGTAACCAATTTGCTGAATTTTAACGGGGCAGTACGTCCAGAAGCAATGAGTTCGTCAAACATAATACATTAACAAGCGGCATAATTTAAAATTTTAAATTGTAATTCCTAACAAAACCAACTTTAACAGATCGAATATACATCATCAGAAGGTAATAATAAGTATTTCAAATATTTTGAATTTTATAACTGAGTAACAAAAGGAAATGTGATTGCAAATTTGTGGCTTCATTCAGTGGATTTGTAACATTTTTACGATAGACCTATTTAAATTATTCGCACAACATGGAACATCCTTATAACTGATTGAACAGTGTCATAACAAATTTGCTGAATTTTAACGGGGCCGTACGTTCAGCAGCAATGAGTTCGTCAAACAAAAAATACTGACAAACGGCATAATTTGCACGATTTTAATTTGTAATTCTTAAGAAAATCAACTATAACAGATCGAACATACATCACCAGAAGGTAATAATAAGTATTTCAAATATTTTGAATTCTATAACAGAATAACAGAAGGAAATGTGATTGCAAATTTGTGGCTTCTTCTAGTGGATTTGTAACATTTTTAGGACTAACCAATTTAAATTATTTGCACAACATGGAAGAACTCTAAAGCCGATTTGGTGAATTTTAACAGGGCCGTACATTCGTCAGCGATAACTTCGACGAACAGAATACATTCGCAAATGGAATAATTTGCATGATTTTCATTTGTAATTCCCAAGAGAACGCATCATTAGCAGATCGAACATAATATAGCAGATCATAATAAGAATTTCAAATACGAGTATTTCGAATTTTATACCAGGCTAATACAGGAAATATTTATTGTATCACAAGTAATGCAAGAAATTATTAATGTTTCAGATGTATCGCTGCAAGCTATAATATGAATAGACTTAAAAAACATAAAAAATTTAACTGAACTCCTTAAGAAGAAGAGCAAACCGAAAATCGTTTTTCTTAAAAACTTCGCTTTATGTGCAGAAATAAAACATATAATTTTTGGTTTAATATTCATAAATTTCATTTTTATTTATTTCTAATTGGCTTGAAAATTTCAGTACAGTAATTTCATTAAAATTTCTTTGGAAACCTTCAAAATACTTTGTTCAGTAGGCTTTTTTGTAAGGATTTCAACTCGAACCCCTTTGCTATACCTTCGTTTTAAGTTCTTCCATAAGGTCTACATTTTCAGAAGAGTATTTTTTCGGCAAGAGTCGCCCTAAGGACTGCAGCTCATAATAAATAATTCGCAAATATCTTCTTTATAACGCCGTATAGAAGAATTTCAACTCGAAAACTTTTGGCATACTTTCGTTTTAAGTTCTTCCATAAGGTCTGCGCTTTCGGAAGTGCATGATGTATTTTTTTGCAAAGGCCGCTCTAAGACCAGCGAAAGACTTCGCAAATACTTTCTTTAGAAGGTTTTATGGAAGGATTTCAACTCGAAGACTTTTAGCATACATTCGTTTTAAGTTCTTCCATAAATTCTGCACTTTCATAATAGCATTTTTTCAACAAGGGCCGCCCTAAGGTCTGCAGCTCAAAAAAGTTCGCAAATACGTTCTTTAGAATGTCTTATGGAAGGATTTCGACCCGAAGACTTTTGGCATACCCTTGTTTCAAGTTCTTCTGTATGGTCTACACTTTTAGATTAGATTACATTTTCTCGGCAAGAGCCGCCCTAAGGACTGCAGCTCAATATACTTCGCAAATACCTCCTTTGAAGGCCTTATGGAAGGTTTTCAACTCGAAAACCTTTGGCATACCTTCGTTATAAGTTCTTCCATAAGTTCTGCACTTTCAGAACAGCATTTTTTTCAGCAAGGGTCGTCCTAAGGTCTGCAACTTAAAATAATTCCCAAATACGTTCTTTAGAAGACCTTATGGAAGTATTTCAACTCGAAGAACTTTTGACATACCTTCGTATTAATTTCTTCCATAAGGTCTGCACTTTCGGAAGTGCATGATGTATTCTTCAGCAAGGGGGCCGCCCTAACTCCTGCAAAAAACTTCGCAGATGCTTTCTTTAGAAGGCATTATGGAAGGATTTTAACTCGAAGACCTTTGCTATACCTTCGTTTTAGGTTCTTCCACAAGGTCTGCACTTTCGGAAGTGCATGAGGTATTCTTCTGCCAGGGGGCCGCCCTAGGACCTGCACAAGGCTTCGCAGATGCTTTCTTTAGAACGCGTTATGGGAAGATTTCATTTCGAAGACCTTTGGCACACTTTCGTCTCAAGTTCTTCTATATGGTCTGCCCTTTCAGAACAGCATTTTTTCGACAAGAACCGCTCTAAGGACTGCAGCTCAAAACACTTCGCATATACCTTCTTTAAAAGGCTTTAAGGAAGGATTTCAACTCGAAGACTTTTGGTAAACCTTCGTTTTAAATTCTTCTATAAGTTCTGCACTTTCAGCACAGCATTTTTTCAGCAAGGATTGCCCTAAGGTCGGCGCTTAAAATACTTCGTAAACACGTTCTTTGGAAGGCCCTGTGTAAGATTTTCAACTCGCAAACCTCTGGCATACCTTCGTTTTAATTCCATTTATAAGGCCGGCATTTTCAGAACAGTATGATACATTGTTCAGCAGGGGCCGCCCTAAGCTCTGCAGCTCAAAAAAGGTTTGCAAATACCTTCATTAGAAGGCCTTATGTAAGGATATCAACTCGGAAACCTGTGGCATACCTTCATTTTAAATCCATCTATAAGACCTGATTTTGCGGGAATGAGTAATTCTGTATTTTGAAAGACCTTCCACTGGAAAGCAAGAATTGAAGGGTGTGTCTGCCAATTTCACGTAATCTTAAATGGAAAGGAGTAGGTAATGTGGTTGGGAAACCTCTGGATTCTAAACAGGATCGATATCAGAAATTATGCACACGTACGATGGAAGTAATCGAATTATGCAAAATTTTTTTTCTTAATTTATAAGATTTAAATACAGTTTTAGATGGACTATAATAGAGGTAAGTTCAACATGTCGGCTAATCTGTAGTCATAGACGTAGAGTTTACCTAATGCCTGACATACCTCCTAATACCTATCATTCCAAAATATCCATAAAAAATCACCTAATTCTCTGCGTTTTACCATCTTTCACAAAATGAGTATATGCAAATCGTACAACCAAAACTGCGTGGGTTTCCTATTCAAAAAAAAAAATAAAAAATAAATAAAAATCATACCACAACAGACTTTTTACTATACTATATTTTAATTAATAGCTGCGCTCACAAGTGGATAATTTGCGCAGACTGCAAAGATCAGGTTTGAAGAATGGTGAACAAGAGTGCGAAGAAAAAACAGACAATAAATATAAATGCAATTGAAAAATTACGGTTGATTGTGTGTTTTGCTGTTGATGTTTTCAGCACACTAAAAATGCGGAAAATTCGTCGAATTGAAATCGAAATGAAGAATACAAAATGTTGGCACAGATACAACACTTTTTTTTAATGTTCCGCTATCTAATCACACAGGAAAACGTGGGAAGAGCGAGACTACCGCGCCTGGGCAGCCATCCAGTGTCACAGAAACTTTATCGCAAATGATGTGAAAATGTGAAAACAAAAGCGAGAGAAAAGGAAACAAAAACGAATGCTTAAAAATACATAAAATGCAAAATTCAAATGCAAATAATTCAAACGGAAATAGCAAATTAAAGCAATGCTGAAGAGCAATAAAGAAGTGCAACAAAAGAAGTTCAGTGGAAAGGAATTTTGAAATTGTGTATATTAAAATATACGTTCTGACAAAAAGTGTTGAACATTGATCTTTTAAAAAGCCCGCTTTTTGTCGCTAAGTTGCCACAACTATCCTCTATATTGGCGTAAATTTTGAGAACGATTTGTCATTTAGTTTATTTGCATACTCAATCTGTCAATACTCAATCTGCCAGTTCAACTCAAGTGCGTTTCGTATTGCAAATTTGTATTGCAAATGGAATTTCATGTACCAAAGCGCCAAAACATATTAGAGAAGATTTATGGTAAATCGACTTTCCCCAAATCAGCCGCAGATGAGCGGTACAGTGGTACATTCAAAAGCGGTTAAGTAAAAAGCGATGTAAATGTTAACACGCTCCAGTCGCCTTTCAATGCTTTTAACTGAAACTAACGTCGACAAGGTAAAGGAAATGCTGAAAATTGTAAGTTTGAGAGAGACAGCCACTGAATTTTCTATGTCTCACAAATCTATTCTAACCTTTTGGCCCAATTATTTGGGTATGAAATGCGTAGCCGCTCGGCTAGTTTTTCGAATTCTTTTAAATTTTCTTCAAACACTTAATCGCGCAAAAATACTGCAGGAACAAGTCAGTTCCGAAATCACAGTTAGTTTTATAACTGGTGACGAGCCATGGGTTTACCAGTCCAACAAGGCTCTCAAGGACGCCTTCCAACTGAGCCAAAACCGAAAAAATGCACGTCAATGTCGCTAAAAGGTCAAGATAATGCGATGTTGTGCATTCAAAATTCTCGCCAAAGAGTCAGACGGTAAATAAAGAATATTATCTGGGCATTGTAAAAATTCATGGATTTTACACGACGATAACGCGCCATCTCACAAGGCTATCATTGTGAATGAATTTATGTCCAAAACTCAACAAACATCATTAAACAACCATTGTCTTCACTTTTCTCTTTTCAAAACTAAAATCATCATTTCGGGACACCCGTTTTCAGAAAAGTTTTTTCCGGAATGCGATGTTGTGCACTTACAATTCTCGCCAAAGAGTCAGAGGGAAAATAAAGAATATTATCTGGGCATTGTGGGGATTGTACACTATGGTAACGCGCCATCTCACAAGGCTATCATTGTGAATGAATTTACGTCCAAAGCTCAACAAACATCGTTGGACAACCATCGTCTTCACCTTAAATGGTCTCAGTCGCCTCTTTTCTCTTTTCAAAACTAAACTCATCATTTCGAGACACCCGTTTTCAGAGAAATTGCATCGAGTACTGAAGTTTTTTACGGAATACGGTATTGTGCAATCAGAATTCTCGCCAAAGAGTTAGACGGAAAATAAAGAATATTATCTGGGCACTGTGGGGCGTTTGAGAGAGCAAAAAGGCCAAACTTATAGAAGGAAAATTCCTGGATTTTGCACTACGGTAACGCGCCATCTCATAAGGCTATCATTGTGAATGAATTTATGTCCAAAACTCAACAAACATCGTTAGACAACCATCGTCTTCACCTTAAATGACCTCAGTCGCCCCTTTTTTCTTAGCAAAACTAAAATTATCATTTCGAGACACCCGTTTTCAGAGAAATTGCGGTGAGTACTGAAGGTTTTTCCGGAATGCGGAAAATTCTCGCCAAAAAGTCAGACAGAAAATAAAGAATATTATCTGGGCACTCACCGTGGGGCGTTTGAGAAAGCAAAAAAGCCAAACTTATACAAAGAAAATTCATGAATTTTGCACTATGGTAACGCGTCATCACGCAAGGCTTTCATTGTGAATGATTTATGCCCAAAACTCAGCAAATATTATTGAACAACCACCGTCTTCACTTTAAATGGCCTAAGTCGCTTCTTTTCTCTCTGCAAAACCAAAATTATCATCTCGAGATAGCCGTTTTTAGAGAAATTGCGGCAAGTATTGAAGCTTTTTCGGGAAAATATGTTCTTACAAAAAATTTTTCTGATAGGATTATCCGTTAGCAAAAGAGTATTGTTTCGGAAATGGGCCTACTTTGAAAGCAGTACCATACATTTGAATGAATAACAACTATTTTCCACTTTATTAACCAAGCAGTTTTTATTTTCTTCAAAAAATTTCAATTTATTTTTTTAAATCTATTCCATCGCCTTGACTTTTCTGGAAAAACGTTTAGTGTTCTTATATATAACAAGATTTAATACTTTTGAGGCTCACAATAACTTTGAAAACAAACTTGACTTATCCATTTGAAATGCCAGTATCCATCATCAAATCAATATCCCTAATTTTTAATCGACGGTTTTTCCACTAAATTTTTGATTTGTTGACCGTGATTTTAGCCGGAGGAGGATGGACGACCGTCCGCGTTACTCTTCATCAAAAGCCACACCTGTGGAAAAATTTAAGAAATGTTACCGCAGCCTTTTCAAGCATTGAGAAGAAATCAGTCAAAATGGGTCCAGTTGTAAACGAGGACGAAACCAAGTAACTTGTTTCGAAGAAGAAATGATCTACTTGTTTGGAATGCTGTCAAGTATTACAGATGGCATATACATCATCGGCAAAACAACGGCAAGATGTTACTGCAGTCTCCTCAGGAATATTGGATAAGTCAGCTGAAAGCGGTAAATTAGGTCTTTTATTTGTTGGAACATATTTGTTCGGAGTCTGCCCTTGTGAGATGCGGCGTAAATGCGGCATATAGAACCTCATCATCGTGGATGAATTTATTTAGCTCAGTTTCGCTATCAGAACTTGATTGCAAATAACTGCCCAGTAGTAAACACTGAGCATTATAGAACACGGTGATTGAAACACATTTTTATAGCACGTCGTATGAACCATATGCTGTATGTCGACATAGACGTGATCAAGCTCACAAATACTGTGATTGGACGGGTCAAATTGTGCGGACGTAATCAAGCGCTTTAGCAGCAAAAGTATGGGACAACCAACTCGAAGACGCCCAAAACAATCACGATATAGACGTGATCAAGCTCAGAAATACAGCGATTGGACGGGTCAAGTTGCGCGAATGTACCCAAGCGCTTTAACATGAAAATTATTGGACAACCAAAACTCGAAGACTACCTAAACTTTTCACGTTTTCGAAAGACATTTGATCACGATGTACATATGATCAAGCTCACAAATACAATGCTTGGACGGGCCAAATTGCGCGAATGTACCCAAGAGCTTTAACATGAAAAGTATTGGACAACCAACTCAAAGACGACCAAAACTTTTCACTATTTTGAAAGAGTGTTGAAATTTGACGACCTGGAAAAGGCGTGTAGAGGACTGAAGAAAATAATGCCAATTATTCTTATAAAACGGAAGAAACATTCTGGCGGAGCGGGGTAACGAAAATGACAGCTTCCTTATTTCTTATACAAATCTTCAACGACATCGCCCTCGGAAATCATGGAAGCATAATTATGTTTTCGACTTTAAATATTAAGAAATTGAACTTTCCTACATCATATTGTAAGTCTCCGGCTCGAAGGACCATGGGAACATTCAAGAGCTTACAAGGAAAAACGCTCCAATAAAGTTAGGTCAAAATCAAGTCTATTCTGTTTTATTAAAGTATTTATTACGTTGATTATTTACGTTCAACCCCCTTCCAAAATTCAATGCAGTTTACAAGTTATAGCAACTTTGAAAAATATCATTTTTAGCGTAATATTTCTAACTAATGATGTAAGTAGAACACGGGATTTTCCGTTATTATTGTTTATGTCCCTGAAACGCATATCGTCACCTATGTGCGATATCGATAATTATAACATGATAATTGTCATGATAACGACTTTTAGGAAAACACTTAACATCTCAAAACGGCAAATTTAGAGTTAAGACGTTTTACAGGGTTGCCCATATTCGACGGACCCATGTTTTAAAAAAAAA
>JAHXMU010000708.1:1686607-1735190 GCA_019455685.1 Philornis downsi | reverse complement strand
TATGGCGTTGCCAGATGGGTCCGTCGAATATGGGCAACCCTGTATTTTGTTGTAAGCACAGGCATATCTTTAAGTTATGTAATTTTAAGAAGTCATCTCTTCAAACCATTTGATTCGTTTCAGGATCCGGGATATTTATTGTTAAATGTTTAGCTCCTACGGCTCGAAGTTCCCCCGAGACCACCTAAATAACAAACATAACTAAATACATGCATCGTCATTGAAAAAAAGTTATTGGGCACTGGGATTTTAAGGCTTTTACAGCGTACTATTCCCAATTACTTTTATCTTTATTCATGGTAAATTGTAGTTGTTTCTCTGTATGAGACAACGTATTAACTATTTCCTTTCTCTTCGGGCAAATTTTCGGAAGAAAATTTCCAAATAATTAATTCACATCGCCAGAGTTCGCACAAATGGCTGTGAAAATGAAATCGTAACCATACAAAACCTCACAATTGCGAAACGATTAGATGAAAAGTGTGGTTCATCGTCGTTCATCACACATATTACAAGCCATGATTGAGCTATTGAATGCCTGACAGAATAGAGCATACAGCAAACGTTAAGTTAAGCTCTAACTGTCGGTTATGACAAACCTTAAATCGAACACTAAAGCTAACGATCGAACAGTCAACACTTTCTTTGGCTGTGACTCGAGACGTATAAGGTCTGGTAGTGGAGATCCCCTCTCCCATTGCTCCGCTCGTTCTGCCTTTTTCTCTATTGATAATTGTGGAGAAACACCAAATGTTGCTAAACACGTAAACAGGCAAAATTATCAATCGACGTACAGACTCGCTAAAGTTTAAGGTGTGTAACAAAATTTCTTATATGGCCTGAATGACGACGACGCTGATGTCAACCACAATAGCGGCGGCGTCTCGGATAAATAAGCACAAAAAAAAAAAATTGTTGAATGAGTGAGAAAAACAACAGATATTTTTTTTGTTATATACATATATATATACATAAATAGTAGAAAAATAAATACATTTGTTTAGAATTGTTTTTTATTTCTTCTAAATATGCATAGTATAATCAGCAAGTCGTGTTTAACCTTTAACTGTCTGAGTACAAGTTGTCAGTCAGTTAAATGCTTCAGTGTATTGTAAAACGCTGCGTAAAATGTTCAAAATATTGAAATTTTGTTAAGCAAAGCCGCAATTTAGCAGTCGATGCGAGGGTGTTGTAAAAAATTTATGGTGATTCGCTCGTTTGCTGTAATTTATTACTCAAACATAACGACCAATATAGAGTGTGTGAATTTGGTTTCCTGTATTTCCTATTTACGTCAAACTAAAACGTGTTTGATCCATACTTGGCAGCATTGGCAAAAGTAAATGTAGGCAATATGTAACGTTCATATTGCAAACTAAAGACATATTGGTTGCGTTTATTGGTATCCTATATACGGTACCGGTATAGGATACCAAAAAAACTCATCGACGCTTAGCAAAATTAACTTGGCAGCATTGCTATTTACGAAATATGTATTTATTTTGTTTTGTTCTTATTCGTAATCATTTCATCATCCATTTATAAAATTAAATCAAATTAAAATTGAATTGGAACGCATTGTGTTTGTGCTGATAGATAACTTTGAAAATGTAAGTATTGTTATTATTCTGAAAATCTGAATTCTAGCTAGAAGCGGGCAATGACGCCCATGAAGTAGATGATTTATAGGTAATTGTTGAGACCATAGTGGCTATGTTCTCTTCATCATTGAGCTCGTCCAAGACAGATGTTTGCCAAAAAATTAACAACTTTTATTTATGTTATTTGACGTTCTCCTTGTTCTTTAACTTCTTTTTTTTACTTTTGCGTAGGAAAACTTGGCCGCATTGCTATTTTCCATACTTTTCTACTACTGTTTTACAATACTACTACTTTTTAAATAGTACAATTTATCCCCATTTAGCTTAGCGGGCCAAATTGTCCCCGTTAGCGTATACCAGATAGCATTTGTACGGCGAAACGGGTATAGGATACAAAAAAAAAAAAAAACACAACTATTGTTCATGTCTAGAACAACACAGTTTTGACTAAAACTAAGAATTATGTTGTTTTTACGAGGAAAGTTGCCACGAGGAGTGCCGTCAGATTTAACAATTTATCGCCCAACTTCAAAATACATATTTGGGGACGATAATTTTAGAATCGTGATTGGCGATTTTCTTGGTGATTTTTTAAATACTTGGCGAAATTTGTAAGAATGTTCCGAACTATGCGGAAAAAAACTTCCATACAATAATTATACATACTTATTCATCTAACGATTTGCATGGCATGAACCCAGCTTAATACGTAATTTCTTAAATTTGCTACTTTTGTAAAAATTAATATCTGGAAGCATTGTTAAATATATAACTGGATTGCAGCAGTACATACTTTGGAACATGTAAATAAATGTCAGATGATAATTGGTAAATGACGCCAAAAGATCAAAATGTTCTAATCTGAAGTGAATAACAACAAAACTTGGACATTGAAACCAAATATATATCGATGATAACAATGGGTCAGATATGGCATCTACAAACAGTTAAAAATGGACGTTGCAATAAGACAGGGATCTTAGGCAAAAGTTTCAAGTCAGATTTACACTGTTCCTATGTTACCAATCGAACATCTTCAATGCATCAAAAGCTTCTCAGTATTTTAAGTGCAAAATTGCAATGAGACCGCAAAAAGTGATAAAAATGTTATAAAAAGTTTTTTAGTTTAGTATTTTTAATTCAAATAGAGTATGTTATTCAAATGGACTAATATTATTTGTAATATGAGAATTTTATACACATTTTTTGGTTAGCAAAATTGTTACGAACAACATTAATAGAGAACTTAAAAAAAATAAATAAATCAGGGTTGCAAATAATATTTGAAAGAATATATAAAGAATACAAAAAGAATACATTTTGCGATATTTGGGACATTCTGACGATATTTAGTAATACATTTGATGGTGGAGACACTGACCGCGGGATATTATTTGATCGTGAAAACATTTAGCAAGAAGCTGACCCTTTTTTTTAATTTATTTCCAACACCGAAATCGAAAAAATTTATATTTCTACATCGCAATATTTTCGAAAAATTATAAAAATGTACATTTTTTTATTATAATATCATTTCACAAGTTTACAAATGTATTATAGAAAATATTATGATGCAAACATTTAATTTATTCCGATTTCAGTGTTGGAAACAATGAAAGAGGGTAGCGAGCGTTGCCACTTAACAAATTTTCCTAGCCTCAAATGCCACTACCAATCTCTTCATATGGAGCTTCACTGCGTAGATTCAGCATAGTACCAGCCTGTAGGCTGCAATCAAAACAGTCTTCATATACAAAATCCATATTGAGCCGCCTGTGCTTGTAAATTTTTTAGAATAGAAAGAATGATTGAAAATAAACGAAGTTCTAGTAATTTGCATATAAATGAACTAATGAGCTTCTATATCTAATCATATCATAATACACTATTCAATGAACTGATTCTGTTTCCACTTTAGTTTCCACTTTTGTGCCAAAGTCGTGACAGATTTTCTTTTATCTCATATACAAAAAGGAGCTGTGGGCCTCGATTTCGATTAGATTTTCATTTCGATTAGACTTATAACGAATTAATATGTCTATAAAATTCACTTTAGTGCAAAATATGGACGGAGTCGTCAAAAATTCTTTAGCATTTTGTTAAAAATAAATATCGGGAATTAGTCAATAAAACATATATTATTAATTATTTATTTAAATCCAAAGTATCGCCATCAAAGAAGAGGGCCGTTTCCGAAATAATACCGTGTATGCCAACGAATAATACAATCATCAAAACACTTCTCAAACCCCGTTTTCCAGAAGAAGCTTCAGTCTCAAACCCACTTTGCGGAAAAGACTTCAGTTCTCGCCGCTAATTCACTATTCTATTGACTGAATACGAGCGCCTGGAGGTGCTAATTTGAGTTGTGGAAAGATAACAAAACTCAGCCCGGGCCATATCAGGTGAATACGATGATTTATTGATGATATTTGTTGCGATTTTGGCCAAAAATTCGTTCATAATAATAACCTTGAGATCTATAAGTTTTCTTTTTACAAATTTAACCTTTTTCCCATTAATTTGCTTTCTCAAATCCCGCTTTAAGGCGAGATAATATTCTTTATTTGCCAGCCCGATCTTCTTCTTCTGACAAGAATTCCTAATGCAAAACACCGTGATGATCATAAAAAATAGCCAACATTCACGGGGTTTCTTCCCACAAATCTCGACTTTTTCGACGAATCAGCTCTCCCAAATGACCTATAGCGTCCAGATAATATTCTTACCATTTGACATTCTGACAAGAATTCCTAATGAAAAACACCCTGATGATCAAAGAAAATAGTCAACATTCACGGGGTTTCTTTCCACAAATGTCGGCTTTTTCGATGAATAAGCTTTCACAAATGTTCTATAGGGTTCAGATAATATTCTTTGTTTATCGTTAGGTTTTCAGGTAAGAATTTCGAGTCAAAATCAACGTTGTCTTCACATTTAATCGACGAAGCTTTTGACGGGATTTCATGTCCAAATCCCCTCTCCAGTTGTAATGTGTTTTATGAAAGTAGGGTCGACGTGACATTTTCTAGGGCATTTTCAGTGACCTTTACGAGATCTAGTATTTGGAAAAAAGTTCAGGTTTTTCGGAACTAATCGAGCGCAACGCATTTCATACCCAAGCAATGGTATAAAATGTTGCGAATTAATTCTTGAGACACAGAAAGCTCAACAGTTACTTATATCGTGCAACTTGAAACCAAATTTTTCCACCAGATAGTACTATATTTTTTCACGAGAAATGACTGCGTCACCCATTTTTTTGTTATTTCCAACACTAAAGTCGGAATAATACACATTTCTACGTCGCAATATATTCGGTAACACATTTGTAAACTTGAAAATTAAATTGTAATACAAAAAATGTGCAATTTAATAGTTTTACAAATATATTATCGAATATATTATGGCATAAAAACATCAGCTGTTCCAATTTCAGTGTTGGAGATCAATATAAGAAAAGCTGGCAATGCCGTGAAATTTTTTCACGAACAAGCAATGTCTCATGGAATTTTTTTCTCGTGAAAGTAACACAAAAATGACGATTTTGACCGCTATTTCGATTGATATCAATTTCAGTTATGATTGATATGAATTTCAATATAAAAAAAGCTGGCAATGCCCTGTAATTTTTTCACGAACAATGTCTCGTGGAATTTTTTCTCGTGAATAGAACATAGAACCCAACTTAAACGACGATTTCGATTGCTATTTCAATTGCTATGAACTTCAGTTCATGACGTTGATGGCTGAACAGAGCCAGCCACCCCACCTTGACCACTTTTAAGTGCACTGTACCACTCAGACGCGCGTCTTTTTGATAAAATTGATTCACATTTGCAGCATTATCGGTATAGGAAATTCCATTTGCCATATAAAATTTTAGACAAATTTGTTGTTCGAAATTTGTATCCATTGTAAAAATTACAAAACATACCTAACCTGACAAAAGCGAGTAATGTAAACAAACTAAATGACAGATAGCGCTCAAATTATGCGCCAGTATAGAGCATAGTTGGGCCAACTTAGCGATAAAAATAATTTTGACAATCCTTTTAAGTGGGCTTTTTAAATGATCAATTCCCGGTACTTTTTTAAAAGGATGCATCTTTCTATATGTTGAGCAATGCTAGTGATGCAGTCCTGATTTCCTAACTGCTTTACTTTCCCGGGTATGAATGCAATTCAAAAAAGTAAGTATGTAAAAAAAAAAAAAACCAGGGCGACAACTTTTATTGCAAACAACTTTTTATGCTGAAATGTTGTCCCAACCATGTTCTTTCTTATGGGCACCATTTAATAGCTTTATATTTATATCCACCGGATAATCTTAATTATTGTATTCCAATTATTTTCTCTTTTTTTTGCCATCATAATCAGCAATTTATATGCAAAATATATTGTTATAGATAGTTTCATTATTTGGTTTTTTTCTCGTATTTCCCTGTACTTTCCTATCAATTTACTTCGATGAACTTTTGCCGACGTAATTAAACAGCATTCAACCGTTATTTTCATTTAATAACTCCCATCATTATAACGATACGAGTAAATTGACTGACTAACTCAATATGAGACGCGGCGGCAACCATAAATTTACCATAATAGTAACATCGACCATAATTGCAATTTCCTGGCTACAGCAGAGGAATAGTATTACAACTCTATGGCAATAAATTATGATATTTTGTATTGAAAACTGTGGAAAAAGAAGGAAAAAATGCAATAGAATGAAGTCATAACAAAACGACTAAGTCATAAAACTTGACAATTAAACCACGAATGGTATGGATGTTCATAAGGGGTAAACGCCAAATGATGAGATCATTTTTTTCAAAAGGTCAACTTTTGTAAAATAACCTAAATGGTGAAATGGCTGCAGTTGAAAAAATTTAATAACATTGAACTATACGGCAACATTACCTTCTCAGCAATCCTTATGTGCATCACAATTTCGTGTTGCCATTTTTGGTTCGACAGCTTCGCGAAAACCGAAGGGATAATACTTCAAACCGAACATCTTTGGTATGTTGTTATAGTATATTATCCGATTATCATTCGAACTTTGATCTGGCAATTATATTTTCATTTACTCATACTCGTATGTAGGTTTGTGTCCATGATCATGGTGTTGTATTGGCACGCCTTAAGCTGCATTCACAATGATAGCAACATTCCTGGCTGCCGTTTGCAATGTAAACAACAAATTTGTTCGAAAATGTTCATGCAGGCAGCCGATTGCAGATTGATTACTTTTTCCCAAAAACAGAATCGTAGCTTCCCAAGCTCGCAGCAAATGCAGTTTAGAAATTGTTGCGAACATGGGAAATAATATTCCGAAACCGATGTTGGGAACCATTCTGCCGCTTATGGCATTTGTTTTCCATAATATTGTGGACGATACATTAGTCCGTTTTGATTGAAAAAATATTCATTTTTTTCAAATCCTGATAGCAAACTTTTCTATACTACAATTGGCCTGACACCAAATTACTTTAAACATGAGACCAAATATCCCATAAGAAATTCAATTGTTTCGTCATATTTTCTATCCGAACACAATTGAAATTCGGTTCAACACCAGGTTTTTTAAAATAATTTAAATCTGGCATCATATTTTCCTCAACCTGACAAAAGAGTTCGTTTAGAAATTTTGCCTCAAATTCAATTGTTTCGTCATATTTCCTATCCGAACACAATTGAAATTCGGTTCAACACAAAATTTTCTTGAAGAATTTTAATTAGGCATCATATTTTCCTCGACCTGACAAAAATTTTCGTTTAGAAATTTTGCCCAACAGCAAACTTTCCCTACAAAACAATTTGCTTTGCAGCAAATTCCAATACGGAAATTTGCTTAACCACAAATATTTTGTATGAGAATACTTGCAGTATAGTAGATTTTCTATATCCAAAATTTCTATAAACTTTCAAAACGGAAATCTGAAGAATACCAAATTTGCGATACGAAAATTTACCGAACAAATTTTCTGTAAGAAAAATTTTCGTTTAGAAATTTTGTCTAACAGCAAACTTCTATACGAAATTTGCCCAAAAATAAATATGTTATATGAGCATACTTCCATTATAATACATTTTCTATATCCAAATTTTCTGTAAACTTTTTGCCCAAAAACCTGACGAACACCAAATTTTCGATACGAAAATTTACCAGATAATAAATTTTCTAAAAGAAAGTTAGCCGGACAACAAATTTTCGAAACGAAATTTTACCAGATAACAAATTTTTGGAACGAAGATGATAGATATGATAGAATGATTCAATCCTGACGCTGTATTCAATTCATAAAACACTCACAAAACGGTGATGAGACATGAGTTTATTACGGGTTTGATGTGCAAACCAGTCAAAACAAACTTTGCAATGGCGCCTTTCAATTTATTTGAAAAGTATGAAAATCAGTATATGTGTATATGATGATTTTTTGACAGAATGTAAATCCATTTTTTGGGAGGTGTCAGATGAATATTTCTAGATGTTGCAAACAGTATGACAAACTTAGTATACCCCTATCTATGTAACGGTCTAGGAGGGTATTTTATTAACGATGCCAAAAACTGCAGTGCAATTTTAAATAGCTAAAATTCACTATATTTTGATTGATTTTTTTTAAATATTATTATTTTTTCCTACAATTTGTTTTATAAATGTATTATTGAAATATTTTTAAATTCGCATTTGTTGTTCGCTTCATCCAATCTTAAAATCTTGCCCGCCTTCCTTTCCAATATACTAACAGAATTATTGCAGAATATGATTCCATTATAGTGATTGCAAGAAAAAACTCATATTCACCATCTAAATAAGTAAACCTTGAAATTTGTAAACTTTTCACAACACATATACATGTAAAGGGTGGCGCATAACTAACGCTAACGGCGACTACATTGAATGCGTTCTTGTGCATCATTTGGTTTTAACTTGTGAACCAATTGCGTTTTATATGGGAAAAGAAGTAACATATTTGTAAAATTCTTTACAAAGACCGCCTAGACATCTCTAACTGCTGAGAACGTCGCCTGGTGGGGACCTCTATACTTGTTTGGACTCGAGCAATGGTCACTTCATTTCGAACTGCACGAGGTCTTCCAGCACGCGGAAGATCACAGACAGTCCCTTATTGTCCAAAAGGCTGAACCAATCGGTGAATTGTTGGAGCGCTAAGAGCATTTCGAACATGAAAGAAATTTCGATACGATCTGAATAATCGAATGCTGACTCTTTCAAAGTAAATTTTGTTTTTTATTCTGTGCTGAGCCTTTCCATCATAAATTTCCCAAGTATTATTTAGTTAATTTTGTAAGGAGACGAAAAAAAAGACAAACAAAAAATATATTCACACTGATCAAATCTTAGTGTTACTTATGTGCCATCCTGTATTTATATATATATAGTATTCCTTTCTTTCAATTGATTGTGTTCTCCCTGATAGCAAAATGAAATTAACACTATTCTTTATACGACTAACAAACAAATAATAATTCTTTTTCAATAACCAATCAACAAAATCAGAGAATATTAATTTGTGTATGAAACACAGAATACAACTTGGAAGAAAACATTTCCAAAAAAAAAAATTATATAAATAAATAAACAAATTGAAATGAAACTACAATACAATAATTTGACCAAAAACTCATAATTCATTGAAATGTCCGTCATCGTGCACTCCAAGCCACCAAACGTCAGTGCAAAATATCGACCAAAGTCGTCTGGATTATGTCATACTAATAGTCAGTCGTTTGATTGCCAGCCCTCACCCGGTGCCACCCCAAGAAGATTATGGACAAAATTTGTTTATTATTTATAATTAAAGACGGAATATTGAGTACAAAACGTGTTTGAATTATAAAATGAAATTGAAGTGATTAAAAATAGACGTCTAACGCAATACATTTGGCTAATGTCAAAAGTCAATTAAAACTACAAGTGTGCTGGATTGCATTCAAATGAAATCAATTGAAATGACGCACTTACGGAGTAGTTTATTAATAGACTTGTGGTGGTTGTACTTGACAACTTTTTTTTGGAAAATTAACGATTAAGTTTCAAGGTAACGATTAAAAATTTGTTCAAAATTCTAAACCATAGTTAATGCTAAAGAAGGTGATCACTGGCGTTAGTCGGGAACTGTTTTTAAGTCCAAACCATTGAATCTTGTTGTAAACCAAAAGCGTATAAAATATTCAATTAATTACTAAATAAGAAATTCGGCTGGTTATTAAATTTTCTATAAGAAACAGCGAATATTTTATATAAAAATACTTGCTTATTATAGAAAATTTTGCAAATTTTCTGTACGAAAATTTAACGGACACCAGATTTTGATACGATAATCTGCCGGATTTTCTATAAGAAAATTTGCAAGACACCACATGTTCTGTACCAAAAAAATTGCCCGACACATTATTTGTAGGAAAATTTTGACTCACTCAACATTTTCCATACAAAATTTTCTAGGCGAAACTTTGCCTCACGATGAATTTCTACATTTTCAATACAAAAATTTGTCTGACTCCACAATTTCTATACAAACATTTGGCAAGTTTTCTTTAAGAAATTCGTCATATTTTCAATAAAAAAAAATTTTTTTTCTATACAACAATCGCCATGAACCCGAAATCTAACCTAATTTTTATTTTGAGAAATTCGGCAGGTCATCAAATTTTCTGTACGAAAAATTTCTACGTTTTCAATACAAAAATTTGTTTAACTCAACAATTCCTATACAAACATTTATCAAGTTTTCTTCACGAAATTCGTCATATTTTCAATAAGGAAAACATTTTGCACTAGAAAGTTTGCCTGATCCCAAATTTTTCTATACAACAATTGCCGTGAACTTGAAATATAACTCCTGTTGGGAAATTCGGTAGGTCGTCAAATTTTCTGTACGAAAAATTTATACATTTTCAGTACAAAAATTTGTCTAACTCAACAATTCTTATACAAACATTTGACAAGTTTTCTTTAAGGAATTCGTCATATTTTCAATAAGAAAAAAATTTTCTACTAGAAAGTTTGCCTGATGCCAAATTTTTCTGTACAACAATGGTGATTGAACCTGAAATCAATTTTTTTTTGAGAAATTAGGTAGGCCATCAAATTTTCTGTACGAAAAATTTTTACATTTTCAATACAAAAATTCGTCTAACTCAACAATTCCTATACAAACATTTGACAAGTTTTCTTTAGGGAAATCGTCATATTTTCTACTACTAGAAAAAAAATTTGCCTGACCCCAAATTTTTCTATACAACAATCACCATGAACCTGAAATCTAACTTTTTTTTGAGAAATTCGGTAGGTCGTCTGTAAAAAACAAAAAAATTCTTCGAAGGCAAATATTTAAAACAAATCATTAAATCGCTTTTCATATAATTTCCGGGAAAAATTAACACTATTGAAGAAAAAAATTTCCTATCTTGATTCCTTTCTTATTTTCATGACATCTCAGAATCGATATAATTTTCTATATGACAATTCAGACGGACATTAGATTTTCCATACAAAAATTAGCCTGTGTGGTCGATAAATTTGGTGTAAGAGGAAATTGGGCTCAAATTTTTATATATTTTTATACAAAAATTTTTCTGACATCAAACTTTCTTTAAGAAATTCGGCCGGTCGTTACATTTTCTATAAGAAACTAAATTTGAAAGCTGAAAAAAATGAAATTTTCCTTGATTTGCTAAATTTTCTTTTAGAAGAATTTTGCCTCAAATTTTCTTCAATAGAAGAAACATCAAACTTTCTTCAGAAATTCGGCAGAATTTTGCCTCAAATTTTCTTCAATAGAAGAAACATCAAACTTTCCTCAAAAAATTCGGCAGGCCGTTACATTTCTTATAAGAAAAAATTGAAAAACTGAAAAAATTGAAATTTGCTTTGATTTGCCAAATTTTCTTTTAGAAGAATTTTGTATGACATTAAATTTTCTTCAACAACTACAGCTACAGCTGCTAATATATCAGATGTTATAAGAAATTTTGACACAAATTTTGAAATTTTTAAAAAATTTATCACAAAATTTTTTATAAGAAATATTGTCTGATAATAAATTTTCTTTAAAAATGTGAAATGAACAAGAAATTTCCCTTAAGAACTTCGACCGACTAGAAATTTTTGTTGGCATCAAATTTTCTTCAACAGATTCAGCAGGACAACATATTTTTTGGAAAATATACTATTTAAAATTTTTCATAACACAAAAAATTTTCTATAAGAAATTTTGGCTGATATTACATTTTTCTTCTTTTCTTTTCTTTTTTTTTTCTTTCTTTTTTGTTGTCTTAGATAAAATTTGGTAATCGGCCGATGTTCTTAGGCCGATTACCAAATTTTTATCTAAGACAAAAAAAAAACACTAAATTTGCTCAAGAAATGCCTAAAATTTTCTAAATTTTCAGCTATACGTCTTAAATTTTCTCTATATTCTCTAAGATATTCAATATAAAATCAAATTTTGTATACATATTTTTGCTGGACAACAAAATTTCCTTGAAAGAAAACAACCTAACATGTTGTTTAGTAGTAATGTTTTCTTTTTAATAAATTTTATCCGACCCCAAATTCTTTTCATGAAACGTAAACTTTGAGAAATTCGGATTAACATTAAATTCTTTTTAGAAAAATATGGTTGACGTATGATTTACCAATCAAAAATTTTGCTTTTTATAATATTTTTTACTAAATTTTATTAAATATAACTTATTCTAAGAAATTTGCTACTTGTAAATTGCTTGATCGTCATAAATTTTTTACAAAAATTTGCCTAAAAGCTCAAAGAAGATTGCCTTTGATCTTTTATTGTTGCAGATAACATGGAATATTTCTTTTACTTTATCTTTTTAATTTTCAGTTTTATTTTATTTACACATTTCAACATTCCATAGAAACCACCAATAGAGTGCGTTATATAATTGCTATTAAGAATTAATTAAAAATCCATTTGTCCCCACGTACTTCCAACCGATGAGAGATGCATTTTAAGTGACTAACCCGTGCAACTTTAATAAATAGTAGTAGTAGCAGTGGCGGTAGTAGGGATGATAGTTGTGGCGGTAGTTGTGGCAGTAGTAGTGATGCTAGTAATAGGGTGGAGGATCCCATAACCCCCTTGACATCACAATTTCTCTCACATCATACGCAGTTCTAAACGATTAGTACATGACAGACGGACAGACGGGTGTACTTGCAAGAATTTTTCATTCCAGCATTTAAAAGATGATAATAATGAATATTAATTGCTCGTAAAAGATGTAAAGGCTGAATACCGATGAGCAAAGAACAAATGCCAGATGTTATTTAAGATCTTAAGAATTTCTAAAGAAGGAACATTATAATGAAACATTTTTTAAATTTTTACAGTTTCTATTGAAAAGTGTGAAGAGGAGCTAATGAAAAGCAATAAATTATTTAAAATTTTAAATGAAATTTGAAATGTGTTTATGGCATACACACTCAACATGACCTTTAACCTGTAATTAGTAGTGTAATAAATGATTTTAATTCCTACAAAAAAAATTCGAGACTATATAATTTTGCATGTTTTAGAGCAATTATATATACTCGTACCTATAATATATACTCGTATATGATATGATTATATTTCGCTTTGTTTGCTTGCTATATAAACTCGCACAGACATTTGTTAGATGAGCTCATAAAAGCAACAACTTTGACTCGCAAATCACATTCCGATTTTATTTAATTTAGTTTTTATTATTATATCATATTTTGTGTCATTGTATAATATTTCATAGCCCATAGATAACTTCGTGACTGGCAAATGTAGTCAATCATAAAGCGTAACAATGACACGTTATATCAGTCCAAAAAGTCGTAATGAATAACAACAGAGGATACCCACCAATCGCCCTGCCCGCCTAAAGTGAACAGATTTGATTATGAGTTATAAATTATAAACGAATGCCATAATACTGCTTACTATAGCAGGGCTAACACGCATGGCTTTTTAAGGAAAAATTAGGTAATGAGGGAGAGAGTCATAACCGACGAGCTACATGTAAGTTTTTGCCAGATGTTAGCTTCGTTGGGATAAACCTAGATTTTGGTTTAAAGCTCTGTCTTGGTTTCTCGTTGAGGGGACATAGGTCACTCAATGACCTTCTACATAAGAGAGAGCCCCAGTCGGAGACTTATATCCAGATATAAGGGACCTCCAGGGACTAGCAGCGATAACTAGGTCAGGTGATGACTGGATAGTCAGCAACATGCTCTCTACCCAGGGCGTTTTGGCCAGGGCAACGGTGTTTGCTTCCAGAGCATTTGCTAAGCCTAGGGCTACTACGATGTACTTGTGGGAAATGAGTCTGCTGACCTTTTCAAGGCAGTTTGACCTGTTCGAATCATGCTGATCCCATAATCTCTTTCAGCTTAGTAGGCGGCAGCTGCTGCAGGGGCACCAGTCGCTGGACTGCAAGTGGTTGAAACTGGGAGTAGGTTAGCAACAGAGTTTGACCAGAGGCTTTGCCTGATACCGGGGGCGATAGGAATACACACGGGAAGGTCTCGGGTTCTCGCCCTGTCATCTACATTTTTTTGATCTCTCGGGGGTACGGACAGGCAGGCACGGGTTTTCCCTATAACTAAATTTCATGGTTGCAGTTCACCATCGCCGAATGAAAGGGGTTTGGAGTTTTCCCCGTCTCCCATCAGTGAGGATACTGCATCCTTGCAATGTAGTATCGACCGCACCGGCAGGTATGTAAAAATACCCAGTCTGTGCTCTTTTGCCGCAGGGCGACCGATATCGTGGAAGCATCACGCGGGTTTGTGGTTGATACCAAAATCACTGGTCAAAATCGCTGCTCGAATGTGGAGTTGCATCGCTATCAGGTGCTACAGACCCATAGAGTAGCAAAGGCGGTAAAATAGGCCTCACCTTCGCCAATGGGGATTACGGTCCATACTAGCATAATCAATTTCGTATCTCCTGGACGGAAGAAAGGGCTGATAACTGCGGTAGCGCCAAAATCGTCAGCCCCTTTTCCTAGATCAAGTTTTACTTGGCTATCCCAGAGGGACGTTGGCTATTGCATTGTAATATGCCCAGTGTGTCGCACACCGTGGGTAAGGCCCTCACGGCGAGGCTCACCTTAAACCCCCGTGAACTCAGTTCTTTTTATAACCTAGGCCTGGTCTTAGGTTCCGGGGATATTGACAGATTCGAATGATTTGGTTTTGATTCTCGATATTTATTACTGTGTATACCTATTTTTAGTTGAATTAATGGATATTCACCAAAAGGTCAAGTAAACAAAATACGAAACTTTTTTTTGTTTATTATATTCCACGCGGCTATCGTTTGCATGATCGCGGGTTCAACCACGCATACAGCGACCTATCATTATTTGAGTGGCGATCATCTAGATGTGTTTGACGAACACTTGGAGTAATACTTTGAGTAATCGACAAGTCTGGTAAATGCCTTGAGTGAGCTTAAAACTAGAATGCGTGTAGGCTCATCGAATGCAAGAAGCTCTCCCACATATTTTGTTGTTGAAAATGGTACCAGTTGGTTTTACTACAACTGTCCTCATTACCATATCCAAAAATATACTGCAAAGATTACATGATAGACTGCCGAAAGCAAAGTTTGATGCAAAAGGACCCATTAGGACGTTCGCCAATATTTACTGAAGACTTTGTATCGGCCATTATGACTTCACAAAGACGTGCAAAACGTGGTAGGAATGAATGTCATACTCCGTCAATATTTTCGTATTCGTATCCAAAAATATACTGCAAAGATTACAAAGGGCCCAGTAAGACGTTCGCCAATCTTTATTGAAGGCTTTGTATTGGTTCCACAAAAACGTGTAAAACATGGCAGGAATGAATACCATCCATACTCGGCCTATAATTTCGTATATGTATTCAAAAATAGACTGCAAAGATTACATGATAGGCTGCTTAAAGCATAGTTTGATGTAAAAGGAGCCAATAAGACGTTGATGTAAAAGGACCCAGTAAGACGTTGGCCAATCTTTACTACAGACTTTGTATCGGCTAGTATGACTTCACAAAGCCGTGTAAAACATGGTGGGAATGAATAACATACTCGGCCAATATTTTCGTACAATTTCTGCTGTAGCCAGAGTACGCATTTGCCTATGCCAAGTGTAACCCACTCACATCGTCGTGTGAAATGAGAAATGATCGCTTACACACTAAACATGAGAAATTAGTTTGATGTAAAAGGACTCAGCAAGACGTTCGTCAATATTTACTGAATTCTGTGTATCGGCCAATATGATTTCACAAAGACGTGCAAAACGTGGTAGGAATGAATACCAATTTCTTCCGTATCCAGAGTACGCATTTGCCTATGACATGAGTAACCCACTCACATCGTCGTGTAAAATTAGAAATGATCGCTTACACGCTAAACATGAGAAATGAGCAACGGCAAAGAATTCGTTGAAATGAGTAACGGCATGTGCAAACTATCCACGACGGCAGGTAACTAAACACGAATATAACTTAAAACTCTTGGCCAATTTATAAACGGCCAGTTACACGTGTGTGGATTACTCATTCTGTGAGTGGGTTACTCATTACTCACAGAATGCGTATTCTGACCGCAGAGAACAGCCAAATATCGCTTTACAGTCCACGGAAGGTTGGTATGTGTCGATTTGCTTTTCTTAGATTTCTCTAAGATTTAATGCAGTGTGAATGCTTCAATAGCATATCAACTCCAAAGAGACACCGACAAGTTTCAGTTAGGTAGGAGAGAACGGAATTCAGTCTTCTATATATAATACATCTGAAAGGATTGTAATCACTATTTTAAAGCAAAACTAGTCGAAACCAACTTTCCGTTCAGGAAATATCTGTGGTCACAACCCGTAACAGCCTAACTCGAGTTAGGACACAATTGAGTTATTAGCACCATCGTATTTAGCGTATCTAAATTTATTTGCTCTAAATTTTTCATGTTTTTTCTCTTCTAGGAAGGCAATTAATCCAATTATTTTTCTAAATGACTGTTTTGGCATAACTGCCTAAGTCAATTTAGGATTACAACAAATATAAACATTATTTTTTCATCATTGCCTAAATCGACTTAAGTCGTTAATCCAAAAAAATAAAGAAACAATTTTATTTTCCTAAATTGAGTTAAGCTCTGAATCTGAAATATTTTGACATAGAATAATAATTTATGTCAATTTAGGCGCACTTAAATAATAGCCTAACTCAACTTGAACTTTTTGACGTTCTTTCGTTCAACAATTCATAAGAGCCTAAGTGTCTTTTTCGATAATATCTTTTGACTGCGAGAATGAACAACTATTTTTTGTTAACAACTAAGTAAAGAAATTCGTTTCCTTGGAATCTGTAGCAAAGTTTTCCAAAAAACACCTTCTCCTGATTTTCAGTGAAGATTCAAAATTTTAAACTCCTGTACTGAAAATATTGAAAAACAGACTTAGGCTGTTATGGGTTGTGACCACAGATATATCTCTTTTTCCTAAAACAAGATATTTGTAATTGCCATCTAAGTCTACATTTCGTAAAGAATTTCACATTTCTAAAGAATGCTTAAAAGAAAATATATTCAATTGCCATCTGAGTCCATATTTTAAAAGGAATTTCAAATTTCTATTGCGAAGACAGCTTTCCGTTCCGAAAATGTTATCAAAGAAAATGTCAACTATATTTCATAAACCATTTCACATTTCCTTTGCATGTTTTGGAAAACTAATCGTCCACCATACTCGTATATGTGTTTTCAAAAAAAAAAGGGGCTAGACAAAGCAAGCATTCAATTAGAGTCCATTAACCCTCAATGTTCAACTAAAGGTCACTCGCATAGAGTTCATATTCATATATGATGACCGGGTACAATTTCCCTTTACCGTTATGGTTTCCTTATATAATACGAGTTAATGCAGTTTTCAAGTTTTCCTAAACTCCTCAATGTTGTTGCATGTTAAGCTGCCACATGCGATGCGGGAAGCTTTGAAAACCTGCTGGATTTACTTGTGCAGTACCCAGCGAACATCATCAACCACCAGCAACACCAGTAGCATTCTGCGCTTCAGAGTTCCTCTTCACAGACCCTCATAATATTATTCGTTGTACTTGGACTAAAGTTTCCATGGAAATCAATTGGTTTGGGTGATGGAGGTGGGGGGGAAAAAGTTTTGTTTACACCAATTTACTTTGAACTTAACCCTTGGTCAATGAAATGGAATGAAGGCAATTACACACACACACATATATATATATATATACATACAGGCATATGTTGAGCGGCAGCACCGACAATGAACTTAAAGTGCGAGAGTGAGTGTATTTTCCTGTCTGCTGACCATTCGATAAACTGCAGGTTCGGAAACTCAACTCTGTATGACAATAAATTATAATTCCCGGGCAATTGAAGGGGGGAAGGGGGAGAAGGGTTTTTGATGATTTCGAAGGAAATGCATTGCATGTTAAGAGGCAATTTAGCCGGCAGACAAAATAAAATGTTTTGTAAAAATAAATTAAAAGCTTTCTTATCCGATGTTGTAAATTTGTTTTACCAAAAGGAAGAGTTTTTGGCAATTATGTTGCCAATATTTGCACATGGCTGTGGGATAGATATGAAATTGAGTGGAAGAAATTAATTCGATTACAAATCAATATGCTAGTTGAAGAGTTAAGAAATTGTTAGCCGCACAATATTAATTTCTATACTATTCAACGGTACGACAAAAATTGTCTTATAAAAAGTTGTACCTGTCAATTAATTTTAGTATTATGAAATGACCACGATTTTAATTTTCGATATAAGATAGCAGAGTTAGTGGAGAAATTGTTTGGAATGAACATATAATTTAAGTTGTGACCCAAACGCCACCTATGGCGGATTGATTGTACTATTATAAAAACCATGCATCACATGTAAGGCGCAGATTTTCAAAGTTTCATCGCAAATTGATGTACGATTCCGCAGATTATAGGGAGCACACAAGCGGAGAAAAAAAGTGATATTTTTTATAACAACGCAGGGATAGCTCACAAAATTCCACTAATTCATTAGCATTTGCTATTTAGATGCACTAAAAAAACCTTGAACTGGAAGTCATTTTGGAAACCACTACATTTCCGATGCAAAAGCAAATATTTGCAAACAATTTCTTTCGATTTAGACGGCTATTGATTTATTAATTCTTCTACAATGAGTTATAAGATATATGCAACAGTTAGACCTACAATCAAACACCATCTATCGTGCAATAACTACACTACTCTAGAAGCAGTACTTCTTGCAATTTCTGCTGAAGTGTTCTGGTGACATTTTGAGAGTATATATTTTTGAGTACTTGTAGTATAAAAGTTTATAAATTCCCAACGGATTAGTGGAAGTTTTTTCGAGAAGTTTTGTAACCTTTGGCTTGTTCATATCCGAGTTTACAAAGAAAAACTACTTAACTCGAAAGTTAAAACATTTTGAGATATAGTGATGCCAAAAAAGTGTGTTCAATCAATATTTAGAGACATTACGTAATTGTTCAAAAATCGTTGTTTTACTATAAGTTATAAATTAATTAAAATTGGATGTAAATAAGCGTTAAAATATGTATTTTTCTTCTTGTTCTTAGGTGGCTACTGGAATAGGCATATGTACATACCTATCTATTATACGCCGCACGTAGAAAATAATTCCAAGCGCTTCGATCTTCTGCACTTCTCCTCCAATCCGTCACACCAAGTTTCGATAGTACTTCAGAAGCCTGGTCCTTCCAATGGAATTTTGGCCGCCCTCTTCTGCGCCGAGTCGTTGTTGAAAACTTTCCGTGCCGGAGCAAAATATGTACAACAATAATAACAATAACGTATAAACTCGCGCCCCCGTAAGTTTATAAACATTTGCCATTTTAAGTGAATCAAAGTGTGAAAGTGTGATGAATGTAAATCAGAAATATATTTCTAACATATTTTTATACAAATTTTAAATTTTACTTAAGTAGGCATATTTTCAAAGAGAGGGAGAGAGAGAATTTTTCGCTTCTATAAAAGATGAATTCCCTATCTCCACTAAGGAGCTAGATGGAGTTTAGACAAGGTCAGACACTCATGGCAAGATATTTTAAATTTCTCCATAGAAATTGTAATAAGCTGATATATTTAAAATTAATTATTAGAAGATACGTATAACACACTAATCTAAGTAATAAATAGAAGTTTTTTTTTTCAAATTAAATGAATGTAATGAAACTAACTTAGAAAAACAGTTTCACAGAATCACAGTATGTGCATATTTATCACTTCCAAAGAAGCACTTTTATATCACTACACAAAAATCAAGTAGATCTTATTAAGATGAATTGTATCGAAATTCATTCAACTTACTTACGGCAACA
Organism: Philornis downsi; assembly: GCA_019455685.1. Classification (NCBI taxonomy): domain Eukaryota; kingdom Metazoa; phylum Arthropoda; class Insecta; order Diptera; family Muscidae; genus Philornis; species Philornis downsi. The sequence goes on along the minus strand of JAHXMU010000708.1, from coordinate 1,715,187 downwards.
ATAGGGTTTCTATTAATGTTAGCTGAAATATGATGCAAACATATTGGTTTAATAGAAAAATTCATGTTTTTTAAATTTTATATATTGGTCCAATACAAACTCCAGAGATAAAGCTTGGATTTTAAAGTATATTGAAAGAAAAGAACAAATTCCCTTGTATGTATGGTAGAGCTCCTCACAATCAGCGAGCTTACGCGCATTCTATTTTGAGACTCACTCAATGGGATCTACAGTCTAACGACGATTTTAAATTTTACTCGACTATTCGAAATGTTTGCCATACTTCGAGTTAACCGCCGCTCAAATAATAAGTGCTGCATGCGGGATTGAACCCTCGATCGCTATTGCATAGTATCGCGCCACAGTCGGTCACTTAAAGCATATTTACTGTACAAAAAAAATTTCTGTTTGTCTTTTTCAGAATAAGGTCCGTCACCTAAAGCATATTTACTGTATAAAAAATCCATGTTTGTCTTTTTCAGAATAAGGTATTTTCATCGCGGGATTGAAACCGCGATCACACGAAAGACAACCGCTTGTACTCAGCATCGCGCCACAGTTGGTCACTTAAAGCATATCTACTGTACAAAAAAATCCATGTTTGTCTTTTTAGAATAAGGTCGGTCGGTCACTTAAAGCATATTTACTGTACAAAAAAATCCATGTTCGTCTTTTTCAGAATATGGTATTTTCATAACGGGATTAAAACCGCGATCACACAAAAGACAATCGCTTGTACTCAGCATCGCGCCACTGTCGGTCACCTAAAACGTATTTTCATCGCGGGATTGAACCGCAATCATACGAACGACAGCCGCTTGTGCTCAGCATCGTGTCGCAGTCGATCACTTAAAGCGTATTTACAGTACAAAAAAAATTTCAGGTTTGCTTTTTTCAGTATAACGTGTTTTCATCGCGGGATTGAACCCGTGCTCATACACGTTTGCTATACAAAAAAAAATCCATGATTTGTCTTTTTCAGAATAAGGTATTTTCATAGGAAAATCGTTCGAGATTTATGTATGAAAGAACCACTGATTGCGGTTTATTTTTTTTATTATTATTAAACCCCAGACCTAAAAGCAGTATTTATTTGGTTTGATGAAAAAGTGCATCAAAATCGCATCGCATCATTGCTGCGACAACTCTTATTAAAGTGTGAAGAAGACGCGGCATAAAATAGTGTTTCCATCCTATGACAAGCCTATGTTAAATTCATTAATGATTAGCCAAATCTTTACCACATTGCTATACAAATTATGGTGATTTTAGTATTAGTCCTTAATTTAAATCTGAAAATCGCATTATCAAAAATTACATTGTTTAGGAGGAATGCCGCCCCACATGATGTCGATAGCGTTTAAAGATTATATAGCATCATTCGCAATGGATACCACCATCATTCTGCACAGTTATCATGCTAATGTCATGTGTGCAGTGCAGCAACAACATTTACCAGTTTTCAAACAACACTCATGAGAGTTCATGAACTAATTTTGAAGACGTCATCGACAACATTCGTCAGCGCTAGCGATCAACCTTGTATTTAATCTCAGTAAAGGTACAAGAAACCCTCTAACATTTACAGAAGCAAACAAGAAAGACAAAAAAATCGAAACTTATATGAGTACAGTGGAATATCATCATTATCAACTGGGTGTTACCAACAGCCCCCAGACACCTTGACTTGTTGCAGCTACCAACAACTGTCACCACCACCATTAGCACACCACCAACCTTATTCTAAACAACTAAACCATAATAAAAGAAGACGAGTAGAAATTACAGTAGAAACCACAAAAAGAAACAGTTTTCTGTACTAGAAATTGTAAAAAAAAAAAAAAACAAAACAAAAAACGATGGGCGGAATTACAAAAACCAAAGTCAATGAAATTGAACATAATACAACAACTATGAATATTGGCAACGATGGATAGGGTCTGGCATATGGTTGTTGCTTGGCCGATTGGGTTCTTGACACAAATATGTAAAAGATATGAAAAAGAAATTAGCAACAATTGTTAGCGTAGCACAGAAAAATTTATAAAATTTGTAGTTGTTGCGGTTTGATATGACTCCCTCTCTTCACCACCCTCTTCCCGATCCGCTTTGGCAACAACCGTAAAGTGTTACATGTGTTTCTAACCGATATTGACAGCTTTAAGTTTGTACGGCAACGACTAATTACCGTTGCTATGCAATATGCGAGGATGGATCAAGAAGTTATTCACATTCTTAACTCACTTCTTAATTCACTTAGTACGAAATGGAAATTATTTTCGGCGTACGAAATGGAAAAAATTGCAGCAATTTAGAAGCAGTGGCAAATTTTGTATATTACGAACGATCGGAAACATCTGAAACCTTCGTCGCCTTTACCCCACAGATCAACAATATCTCATATGGATCAGGAATTTTTGTTACCTGTACGTCACTGGAACTATGATTTATTGCTTCCCATAGAAATTTCCACCACCAGCAGGCCACAGAATCATCCGCACCTTACAAAGACTTCGGTTGAGCGTTCTCTACAGTGACTTTATGATTTTTGTCATCTGTATCCTATAGTAATTACGGTCATCTGTAACCCACAAGAAATTCGGTTTCCTCTACCCATAGAAGAAAGAACATCTATATCCCATAGGAAATTTGATCAAGCACGATTTGATGGTATGAGAACCCAGCAGGGATTTCGATCGCTTGTATTCCATGGCAACTACGTTCATCTGTACCCCTCGGGGATTTCGATCAACTACAGCTCACCTAGACTAAATTTTCTATATTTCCCAAAGACTTCGGTCATCTGCACCCTATAAAGACTTTCGCCATCATTAACCTACAGGGTATTCGGCAGTTTGGACCTCACAAAGACTTTGGTTCAGTAAAACACCACAGGGATTTCGGTACTATGTATTCCACAGGTACATCGGTCATCCGAATCCCGTTGGAATTTCTATCGCCTGTATCAAATTAGAACTACGGTCAACTTAAGCCCACAAAGACTTTGGTCTCATCTATCCTACAGGGCCATTGGTCATTTGTATTTCACAGTATTCGGTTGTTTGAATTCCACTGGAACATCGACCGTGTAAGACCAACATAAATTTCGTTCACCTGGGGATGCGGCAGTCCGAATCTCACCAAGACTTTGGTCAAGTGCACGGTACGGGGATTTCGGTACTGTGTATTCCATAGGCACATCGGTCATCCGAATCCTGTTGGAAGTTCTATTGTCTGTATCCCACTGGAACTACGGTCAACTTTAGCCCACAAAGGCTATGGTTGGCTATGGTTTCATCTCTCCAACCGAAAAATTGGCCATTTGTACACCGCAGTAATTTCAGTTGTTGGGATTCCACTGAGACTTCGATCGTTCACCTGGGGATTCGGTAGTCCGGATCTCACAAAGACTTTTAGTCAGGCATACGAAACAGGGATTTCGGCACGGAGTATTCCATAGATACATCAGTCGTTCGAATACCATTGGAATTTGTATCATCTGTATCCCACTGGAACTACCGACAGCTTTAGCTCACAAAAAATTTGGTCGACCTTACTTTACCAGGACACTGGTCATCTGTACTCCACAGCAATTTGGGTTGTTTGGATTCCACTGGGACTTCAATTGTGTGAGCTCAACGAGAATTCCGCTCACCTGCACTCTATAGTGACACGTTCTTCTGTATCCTCATGGGAATTTCGGTAGCGTTTAGCTCACATGGACTGAGTCACCTATACCCTAGAGAGACTTCAGTCGTTAGCACCCTTGTGAAGACTTCGACCGTGAATGGACCAAAGGGAATTTCGTCAAGTATACACAACAAGGATTTCGGTATTCTGTATTTCACGTCGACGTCGATTTCGAATCCCGTAGGGGTTTCTGTCGTCTATACATCACTGGAACTTCTGTTCCTTTTACGCACAGGAACTCCAGTTTCCCTTGGGAATTTCGGCCATCAGTACTCCACAGGGAATTCAATTGTCTATATTTCACAAAGACTTTGGTCGAGTGTATATTTCGGTCGTTTGTACTCCATTCGAACTTTGGTATCCGGTTCCCCACAGAGACTTCGGTAGTCTGCATCTTACAGGGATTTCAAAAATAAGTACCTTACAGGGAGTTCCTAATACCGTAGGGATTTCTGTTGTGATTTAATTTCGGTCTACCATAAAGACTTTGGTAGTGCCAAAGCTTACATCGTTTGTAACCTTTTGAGGGACATAATGTACGAACTTGGTGTCGAGGATCAGATATCACATTCTGGCGTTTAAACCTGCCATCAACCGAAATCGTTTGCTGAATCTGAAGAACGAATATGTTACCATAGGCTAGTGTTCGAAGCTGCAGTCGTCCGAAATTATCTGCAGAGCATACTATACGAACTTGCCCACGAGTTTGGGCATAGACCTCGCTGAAACCGTTCCCTCGGGTACGCTGGATGATCCTGCTATTGAACTCCGACATTTGAACCTGTTTCCCGAACTTAAAGTACCCATCCGAATAATTTCTCGTGGTCTGCAAATCAGCCTTGTCGAAAACTCTTATCCAATTCAGCAGTTAGTGTTGAATATATCCAGGGCTTGCTTTTATATAAGGTCTGGAAACTCTGGCATACATTTTCCTTGATGAATAGTCAACAAGTTATTTCGTTTTATTACTACAAGTGTGTTATATGAAAATAAATCTCTGATACAACTTAGTTGATAACTCTGGTCATGAAAATCATTTGAATCAGGTTTGCGGATCTGAATTCGAATTAGGATGGGACACACCATATTATTAGGACGGCTTTAAATCGCTGCAGAAGACTGTGTATTTCAACAACTTATTGGCCTACCCTCGTACTAATATGTATGACAGATGTGTGAAAGATAAGTGGAAAAGGCTACAGTATTTGTTATAGATTTGCCAGTGGGAATAAGGTAGTATAACACACGGCTCTATACCAGTTCCATAATATTATGCAAAAAAATAACTTCTATTCCCACATTTGAAGAAATTTGATGTTCTGCCCTCGTATGTGACCCGTTCGATAATGTCTGGTCTAATTACTTTGGTAATTTAAAAAGCAAATTATGGGTTGATACGCAATAAAGGCAATAGAAATGTAGAAAACCATACATTAAGGTAACTCTAGGCTGCTGATAGCAAAACAAGTTTAAAATTTAAATAATTGAATATTCCCATCAATTGCATTTTAACATCAAACAAATATTTCAGTGACTGAGTAAAGGAAACGTTGCATCAATAGAACATATTAAGAATTGTAACAATTGAAGCGAATGGATAAATAAATAAGACAACTATCACATCTTATTGTCTATTTGCTTCAATGTTCCCTTAAAGCTTCTTACATTTCAAATTTATTTATCTTCTACGCGTATTTCGTATCCTGTTTGAGGATAACAAACGGAATACAAAAAAAAAAAACAGAACAGAAAACTATTTTCAACTCCATTCACATTTCTCTCGCATTGTCATTCCTCGTTCATCGGCTTAAATACACCAGAAAGGAACAAATAAAACTTTTATTTAGTGCAGACATTAGTAGCAGCCAGTCCCAGGAGTTTCTTTTCTTTGCTCCTGTTGTCGTAGTTAGTCGTCATCATTCTACCACTACCGCCGGATAATCTCTTTATGGTTGGGTCCTGTGTGTCCTTTGCGAATAAGAGCGAGTGTGGCGTATAAGCCCATGGGCAACAGTGGCTGGATTCTGTTACCACTGTGAATGGTGCAAAGCTCCATTTCACTCACTTTGATTTGTCATGCAGTAAAGTGTGCGGCAAACTTTTCTTTGACATTCAGTGAATCTATGAAACCGGGCACGTCCCAAAACCTGATGATGAAGATGATGTTGGTGGAAGACAACACATGGAGCCCATTAATAAGATTAGGATAACTGTGAATGCGCAGTTTTATTTTCCCATTTTTCCTTTTTTCTTTTTTGGGTGAGGGGGATTGTGCTGTTAGAATTTATAAAGTTTCCTAATACGGTTTTATGCTTAAATTTAATCTCAATGCAAATCGAATTATACGTACAATTTAAATGGAAATTTGAATCGTAAAAATAAGATCACATATTAATAGAGTTTAATATTTCTTTTGGAAGGATGAATGCGGGGGATGTATTTAAAATTCTGTTAAAATAGCCGAATTTCTTTACGGCATATTCGCACTGACTTTTTCCAAAGCCATCCCAGCAAACCATTGCGATACATATTACTGCTTACTAGTGCTCATTCTGTGAGTAAGTTACGTCAGTTCCTGGCTCCTGCTCGATAATGAAAGACGAACTTTGCTTTCTTTAACATATCTCATTTATGTGATCTTGACTTGGAACGCTGACACAACTTTCTACGTTTCTTTGTAATCGAACTTTGCTGATAGAATGTCTTTAACAGATCTCGTTTATATGATCTTGACTTGGAACGCTGATACAACCTTATACGCTTCTTTATAATCGACCCACTTTGATGAGCTGACAAACATCTTATGTAGAAATAGGTGTAACGTCCCTGCATCTAAGAAGCTCTCTCATATCCCATTCATAAGATACCACAGAATTTGTTGTCATACCCTCATTAGAAAGTACATAACATTTGATGCGCCAAATGACGGCAAAGTTTTAAAATATCAAGGATCATTTAATGTGTTTCATAACTTTATGAACCAACTGGCCTGGCTGACTGTCTAGTAGAAGCGTTAACTGTCGAAGCTAATTAGAGTTTGGTACAGCTTTATATCCTGCTCCCTTGGCGTACTTCCATCAACAAATTGACTCGTGTACCAAAATTTCACCTTTGCTCCCTAATTTCTAATTTCGAGGCGAGGCTGTGATGTCAGCTGGTATCCATTATATTATATAAATTTGGAAATGATGATGAGGGAAACCGCACGACTAGCAGCATCATCTGCAACAACTCAGAGGCTGCTCGCGTACGATGATGGTGCAACTACCACTGATAGAAAACTGTGAGATGTTACTGCAGCCTGCTCAGGCATTAAGAAGCAGCCTGTAAATGTAGGTTTGATGATAAACAAGGACAAAGTCAATATATCTATTTTGACGACCAAAATTTCGTACACATAGAACGCTGCGGAATTTTGATATCTCTAACTGTAATTTGGTGAGTAATCTTATCCGCAAACCTCGGTTCCGATATCAATAAAATAAAAAAAATATTAATCAGGAAATTATGATATAGGTTAATATAGGAAATTAAGGATACAGGTTAAGCAAGCGATCTAATGACAAAGCTGTGCCGTACAGAATCTTCAGGCATAAAACACAGGCATGTGATTCACATTAGGGCTTACTCGGGAGAAAAATTCTCTGAAAATTTCAAGGACTCACTGACGTATGAAGCACGAGGTATATGATATATATCGACATTTTCAAACGCATCAAAATGCTTTCTGTTAAAAAGCACAGGGAATGGATTATTTGCAAAGTCCGCCTAAAGGGATTCCCAAAATTCGCTAAGGTGGCACAATCGTTCTCTATACGGATATGGGGTTTAAGCATGATCTATCATTTAATTTATTCACATTGCTCAAATGCTCACGGTTCATCTTAAGTGTAAGTTGCTGTCTTTAAAATCGAAATGAAATGTTGCGTGCTGGATCGCTAAAAATCTTACAGAAGACTTACGGTGAATTGACTTTATCAGTGCAAAAGTGGTTGAGATGGTGGTGGTGGAAAACTTTTACTCCACTCCGATCGCAATCAACATCTTCAACTGATTTCAATATTGATGCTCTAGAAATGACGACCAAAAACCACAATTTTGAGAGAGATAACCGCTGATTTTTCTGTGGCTCATGAATCAATTCGTTACATTTCCATTAATCGGATATGAAACGTGTAGCCGCTTAACTAGTTTCAAAAGATCAGAATTTGCTTTAAAAACACAATCGTATAAATATCGCTTAAGATATGTCAGAGGGAGTAAATTCCGACTACACATTTTATATAAATGCATAATAGCTGAGAAAAAGATATGGATTTACGAGTTTGGCATGCAAACCTGGCAACAGGCTTCGAAACGAAACCATCAAACTGAATAGAGACCGAATATATCGTCAAAGTCGGCAAAAATTCTAGAAAATGTTGACTGTTTTCATCGATTATCGCAGTGTTGTGCACTCGGAATTTCTACCAGGTAGTCAGACGGCATATGGAGCATATTATATGGGCGTTATAAGGTGTCTGAGAGAGCAAATTCTTTGAAAAATTTCAGATTTGTGAAATGAAAACTTATGGGTTTTGCATTACGATAACGCACTACCACACAGGGCTATCATTGTGATTAAATATCTGGCCAAAATCTCAACGAATATCATCGAACAATCACCATATTTGCTGATATGGTTCGGACTGATTTTATCTCCTTTTTCAAATTATCGGAGCGAGAAGTGAAGTTTGATAGATGTTCTGATGATTGGAATGTCTGTTGGCATATGCGTATTAGTTTAGTAGGGAGCAATTTTGAAAGTATAACGATTGCACTGAACTCCAGCATGAATTCCACAGGCGGAGAAAAAGGAGGCGTTCTCTATTTCGTTAGACGGAGCGGATTGCTGAGGTACTAGCAAGACTTGGAAAAGATCTGCAGTAGATCAAAGCGCTAGGAATTCTTTTCTATTCCAGACACTAGCAAAGCTTGGAAAAGAACTGCAGTAGATCAAAGCACTAGGAATTCTTTTCTATTTCAGACACTAGCAAAGCTTGGAGCTGCAGTAGATCGAAGCACTAGGAATTCTTTTCTATTGCAGCAGCCTTTTATTAAGTAACTAATTATTACAATTCTAATGAATTCTTCTTCGTCTTGTTCTTTGCCCCAACCTAATTGGAAGGAAAGGGGTTTAGACGAATCAGATGGCTGAGACACTAGCAAAACTTGGAAAAGATCTGCAGTAGACCGAAGCAACTAGGAATTCTTTTCCTTTTAGGAAGTAACTAAATATTACAATTCTAATAAATTCTTCCTCGTTTTCTTCTTTGTCCTAAACTGATTGGAAGGAAAGGGATTTAACACCAACGGATTTAATTTTTCTGTTTTCTCCACGATTAAATTTGATGAAATAATAGGAAGGAAAAAGGTTTATTGCCCAAAAACAGCCAATGGACAACGCAGGAACTTGTGTCCAACAGCTGGTCTGGGCAGCCTTTTGGACGGTTTGCAAAAGAATCGTTAGACCAATTGTGTGGATTGTAGTGTAGAAGCGAAAGGCTACAAAACAAATTCTCTTACATCCCATTAATGGTTATGTGGGAGAGACTTTAACTTTCAGTGATTTTACACGCATTCCATACTTATGCTCGCTAAACAGAACCTACTGCTTAACGCCGTTTCCCATGGTCAGTTTGAAGAGCTTTGACTAGACTTGTCAATTACCCGATTACTCGAAGTGTTCATCGAGTTATGTATGAGAGAGACGTGCGATAATCATGGTCCCTCGGGCGGTCATGGAGAAGACTGCGTTGAAAAATATAAATTAGTAAATCAGCAAAAAAACATGGCTCCTTCGTTTCCAATCATTTATTGATCCTTTAGTTTCCTCTTCAATTCAATTGTGAATAACTTTATTTGCCTTACATTTTATTACAACTAAGCATTCCTTTTAATAAACAAAAAACACTGTTTCTCTCGTCGCATTTTGTTTACATGTCATTTGTTCTCTCCTTCCCCCCTTTTCCTGCCATTATTATTAACCCACGTTATTCTTACATCCTTTCATGAGCTTCTTGTGTCAACACATCAATATTACACGCAGTTTATTCCTGAATAATGTAGGGTGAAAATATGTTCCAATGACACATAATTATGCAGCTTTTATGTACGAGTAAATGATACTACAATATGAAACCAAAAAGAATATATTATCAGCAAGTCCTTCGTTAACAGGGTTTCTCATTGTTTACCTACATTCCCCTCCTTAAGACCATATTTTCTGCATTACCCTTTTCCGATACTGCTCTCCTCTATGAAAGGCAAAGGACAAGGACATTTTGCAATTTTATACAGAATGCGTTTTACAAGAGAGACCTTTAATAAGTAACCCCATCATTTCCTGTAAAGGACGGGATATTTGATGACTTTTTACCCCTATTCAATTCTTTAAAAGCAACAGCAGGATCAACAACGAAGACACAATGCAATGTGATTTGCTGACAAGTTAGCTGACTGGGAATGAACGGCAGCAATGGATCTGGTTGTTGGTTACACAAATTTTATTTGTTTAGCTATCTGTCTGGCTTTTACACTTCACTTGTATTTGTATTTCTAAGCTCTTGCTGATAACCTGAATGTTATCCTACCTCTGTGACCTTCCATTGTCTGTCCCTCAATGGTGCATCGCTCCATCAGTTTGCAAGCTAAATTGTGAGTTATAATTTTCACTGTGCCCTAAAGCAATCTAATACTTTTGTATTACTGTTTGCGATGTAAGAGTTCGATTCTGGTTTGACCGGATTTGCTTTGTACTCGTCCTTTTTCAAACGTTTCTTTTCTTATATAAAACTTAGCCAATATTTCCGATAATTTTACAAGCGGTAAAATATTTTACCGCTGCAAAAAGTTTATTATAAAGAAGCATAGCTTTCTTTAATATATATAATTTATGGCTTACAACGATTTCGGTTGTAGCGACAAACTGGTCACAATGAAAATATTTTAAGTCCTGATTTTTCATTCATTCCAATGCATATGAAGCTACAGTGGAGTTTGATTATGATGTTTAATCTTTCCCAGCAAAATAAGTGCATCCACGGAAGCTTAAATTCACCGCATTCTTCGGAGCAAAGTGGTGAAAATTTACTTAATCACGAATGAATTTGACATAGACTTATCGTCGAAAGGAAACAGTTTTTTATGATGTGTCTTCTTCACATTTGCATGAGAGTTATTATGGCAATGAAAAAGCAATCATTTTGGTGCATTTCTTCATCATTTGACTAAAGACATTTTGTTTTTGGGTCAGAGTTTTCAGACTGAAATTACTTCGCAAAGCAGTACTTCTATCAAATTTGTTTCTAACAAATTTCTTGTGTGGCAGTCCAACCCAAAGGAATTAATAGTATTTAAATGCAATTCAACAGCTTCTCACATTTAGTTTACTTGCAGACTCATTCTATTCTATTCTAGACTCACCCAATGATATCTACTCCGGAACGACAATTCCGAAGTCAGTTTGAGAAGTTTTTATTAGATTTATCGATCACTCGAATGCTCAAAGTGTTTGCCAGACACATCGAAATGACTCAAAGAAAAATTTGGTGGTTGTATCGAACCCATAATCATGTATACGACGGCCGCGTTTTCTAACTATCGTGCTACGGTAGGTCACATGTTTTATAAGTGTCTAGAAGAAACATAAGATACATAATATTCTCAAAAAATGTGTAGATGGAAGGCATACTGCTAGTGCCGTGGACTTAGACTCCAAAAAAGCCTAGACTTAGGAACGTGCTGTCAAGGGCTATCCAAAACCTATCCAAAATATTGCAACGCAATGTGCCGAGTTTCAATGCTCCTGACACACCTCAGTAAAATATTGCTCACTCAACTGAAAATCGCACTTTGGTATGCAAAACCGCATGCAGACAACTTCTGGGACAATGGAGTAGGTCTGAAGAAAAGTATGATGTATACATGGCAACGCTACAGCCAGTTATAATGCAAGCTGTGAGAGGACGCTATGGAAAAGAGATGCAGATTGTCTTCTTATGTAGAAGAAGTGGACAAGTTCTGGCACAATGAAGTAAGCCTGAGGAAAAAAAAATGTACACATGGCAACGCTACAGCCAATTATAATGCAAGCTGTGACAGCACGCTGTGCAAAAAAGAGAGAGGCAGATTCTCTTCTTAAGTGCAGAAAGTGGACAAGTCCTGGCACAATGAAGTGTCTCTGAGGAGAAGCATGATGTATACATGGCAACGCTACAGCCAATTATAATGCAAGCTGTGACAGAACCCTGTGAAAAAGAAAAAAAATTAGAAAGATTTGGAGAGTGACGATGGAGAGAAAACAAAAAGCCAAAAATAATATTTGGGCTACAGGATTCGCCTACAATGAGGGCGATAATGGAAATGTTGTTACGGATTCGTAATAGAGACATATTGTCTTCTTAAATGTAAGAAACCGTTTTGGAAACGTTGAGAAAACGACGATATCGAAAACTATAGGAATAGAAATGAGACCAGGAAATTCTGACAACAAATCAAATGTAATTGTTGCGCCTCTGGACCCGTCGTTTCCTGTGAGGACAATGATGGAAATGTAAATGCGAATTCTTAAATATGAGGAAAGTTTTTATGAATTGGAATTTGCAGAAAAGAGACAGAATATCTTCTTAAATTTAAGAAACGGTTGAAGATCGGAAGTTGAAGGTATAGAAAGTTATAGAATAGAGATGAGGTCAACAATTTTGCCAAAAAATCAAAAGTAAAGCTTTCCGCCTTTCGCGAAGTCAATAATGGAAATTTGATCACGGATTTTCAAATAGGGAATATTGAAAGTTCCACAAGACAGCATTGATTATCAAAGACAGCATGGCCAGGAACGAGCAGAAATGAAATCAAATAAGCACTTTTTGGCAATTTCGTAAGCTATTATCCTTATAAAGCGTTGAACGACTTTGCTGTCAATAAAATAAATACTGTCAGCCTGATAGTCAGAATTGTAATATTGGCTTAGATGGGCCAGTGCGGCGAAAATTATTTGCAACTATGGCTAAGTACGGCTAATGAACACAACTGTTCCAAATACTAGTCCTTTCCGCCTTGCTGCACAATACAGAATTCTGGGAATCTTAGGAAAAAACATTTTAGGAAAAAATATATGAATACATCACGGCAAATACACCAGCTACCAGCTTCTGTTAAAAAAGAGACATTTGGATAGACACACAGACTAGTTTACATTATATTCAACATATTATAATCTGGAGACGATAATGAGGAAAACGGCAGTAAACACGATCGATACCATCATCAATAAAAGCCAGTTTAATTTGTGCTCATGATATATGTGAATAAGATGTTGCTGCAGCCTTCTCAAGCATTGAAAATATGTCAGTACGCGTTGGTTTGACAGCGTATGGGGACAAAATCAAGTTATTTATTTTGGCAGGCAAAAAATCTGCTATAAATATATGGGATGTTGTAGGAAAGTGAAATCTTATAAAGCGTTGAACGATTTTGGTTAACTCGATTTCGCTGTCAATAAAATAAATATTGTCAGCCTAAAAGTTAGAAGAGAGAACATTTTGCAAACAGATGTTACTATGATCTTAGCAAGTCATTTCCCGCGAACGATAATCAAACTGTAGTCCTGCCTATTTTACTGTAAAGTTTAGAATCCTGGGGTACGACATAACCATCATTCTTGTGACCGGCCGATGATTAGAATATGAGATTATCATACATATGATAGCTGATTCGAGGCCTGGTACAACATCAAATCTTTCTCTGAGCGGTGGCCATTTCAATGTGTCTGGCGAAAACTTTAAATAGGTGAGTTACCATAGGTAAGCCATAGGCTTTCAGTGGACCTAAAAAGCTCACTAAATATGAGAAGCTTTCTTAGTTACTATTCATGGGATGCAAAGGAATTTGCTTTTTTTTGTTTTTGTGTTCCAATATGTTGATATGGCAGGGAATTAGGCCGGAATTTTGGTATGCTTTGATCAATAGAGTCATATGCAAATGTTTGGTAACAATATTGTCTTTAACTGGAGTTCGAGGTGACAACACCATTTATAAAAATGTAAGTTCTCCGATTAGTTTAGCTCCCTTTCTTCTATTTGCCCATCCTCTCCCTCTCCGATTATGTATCTGTCGTTTAAAATGCCTGCCTGTCTTACTATTGTTTTTACTTTTCCCTAGCTATCGTCCTTCCACCAGTTTACCCGTTCTTCCGAGCCGTCCATCACTATGCTATTTTACCCCTTTGACTGTCTGCCTATTTTCCCATTATTTTTTCAGTTTTTTTTTTCCAATTTGCCATTGTGTATCCTGTTTGTTTCCATTCCGTCTATTTGCTCGTATAAACACGGAAGTCATGTGTATGTTTACACACACAGATACACACGAGGTTGAAGTACCCCATGTTAATTTCACCAGGATACTTGCGGCTCAAATCGACAGCACAAAAACCATAAGTTACAAGGCATTGAGGTAAACTTTTTCTATACGAGTATAACCTCATATGGAAAAACCTTCACTAGTAGCCTAGAAAAACGAGCCTACATTCACGTTGAATGAAGTCTCTTTGTCCGGATGCTTTACATCCATTTTCACCTATTTACACAGTTTTTTTTCCTACCATTTTGTTTTCCTCCCTATTTAAACTTTTCGTAATATATGTCTAAATACATGGTGTACTCCTCCTACCTCTCTGAGCACTGGCAGCGAGACGTGAGAAGCTTACTTCATTTTTTGTATCGTTGGTGTAATGAATTGAAGTCTGGAAGGGATTCAAATGACGACAGCACAGTGACGACATCCTTTGTGGCAAGAAGGTGAAGTATTTACCAGACCCATTGACTTTTATTTACAATCCGCTTGGTTTCTGTCGTCCTTTTCTCATGTGATCTTTTGATGTGAACACGAAATTTTAACATAACTCTTTCCCTCTACCCAGTCGTGGGATTGCGGAACTACTAGAATTCTTTAGTCTGAATAAACGACGAATATTTCCATATGCTTTTGGAATATGTTATGTCATTTGGGAGAAGTGATAGGGCAGAGGGCAGTTGCTTTCATTCAAAGCAGACAAATTCTATGAATTGTGTTCATTGCTTACATGGAATTCAAAAATAAGTAACTTTCATTAAAAGGACTATTGTAGCGTCCATTAAAACGAACATCTGTGATCACTTAATGGACTAGAAATTGGCTGGGATCACTTTGAATTAAGCTGATAATTCGGAATCTTCTTTCGAAACCAATAAATAGTTTTGTAGAGAGTTCTCATTAAGGGTTAAGAATTTTTCATGAACTCATAATTTTGGAAAACTTTTCAACAAATTATTTACGATTCCAATAAATAGTTTTGTAGAGAGTTCTCATTAAGGGTTAAGAATTTTTCATGAACTTATAATTTTGCAAAACTTTTCAACAAATTATTTTCGTTTCCCGAAAAGGCCGGCCACAGAATTTTATTCCGTAAAATATGAGGTCTTGTTTATGCCTCTCACAAACTAAACATCGTCAACATATCTTCGAGGTGAGTGAACCAACCTAAACAAAAAAAAAAAAAAACAATAACCGAAGGTCGAATGTACGTAGCCCACGAAATTTAAAACTTTATCAAATTTTATGAACACACCTCGTATATGCACCCATTGTGGCTAAAGGAGACCATCGGCATCGTTTGAAGAAGGTGCATTTGGATAGAGAGACAATCGATACTGATATGTTGCTGCAGCCTTCTCAATCATTGAGAAAGAAGCTGCAAAGCATTGGCTTGACGGTAAATAAGGACTAAATCGTGTTATTTGTTTCGACGAACAAGGAATCTACTACATGTATAAGACGCTGCATTAACATTAAAAACTTCGAAATGGCTTACGGTTTTGTTTACCTCCGATGCCTCATCAATAAAATATTACTAAGCTCCCACTGTTTGCGAATAGATGGCGCCAGCTCTAAATGCTAGTAGATTCTGCCATAACCTAAATGTCATGAGCCAAGCTTGGGCATATGCCAAACATACCGACTCGACACAATAGTGATTTTTCTATGACGTCATACGAGTATTCTTTTGATTGTGTGAATATGTATGATTTTGTGCCAAAAAATCGTCATATGCGGGAAGTATTATTGATTTCCTTCTTTCAACCGAAGAGAACGGCCGCTGAAGCTCAATGAGAGCTTTAAAACGTTTACGGAGATGCTGCTTTAAGTTAAACAACGTGTCGAGATTGGTGCCGTCACTTTAAAGATGGTGATTTTGATGTTGAGGACTTTTCGCGTGAAGGAAGATGGAAAACCTCCGAAGAAACAGAATTGACGGCATTGCTTGATGGGGATCCGTGACTAACGCAGGCTGGGCTTGCTTCAGTATTAGGAGTTATCCGGCAAGCCATTTTCAAGCGACTGCATGCGTTAGGAGTGATTCAAAATCAAGGAACTTGGATTCCTTATAAGTTGGCAAGGCAAGGGATGTTGAGCGTCGTTTTTTCGCTTCAACTGCTTCAGCGGCAAAAAGGAACATCTTTTTGTAACGGGTGATGAAAAATGCATTCACTACAGCAATCCAAAGAAAGTCATGGGAGCTGTTCGGTCATGCTTTTACGTCGTCGTCTCGGTCGAATATTCACGCTGCGAAGGTTATAATCTGTATTTGGTGGCACCGAATATTCACACACAAAGGTTATGCTCTGTATTTGGTGGCACCGAATATTCATGCTGCGAAGATTATGCTCTGTATTCGGTGGCACCGAATATTCATGCTGCTAAGGTTATGCTCTGTGTTTGGTGGGACCGGGTAGGTGCTATTTATTGTAAGCTGTTGAAACCAAGGGAACCCTTAACAGGGGATCTGTAGCGGCTTCAATTAATGAGACTGAGCCGAACTCTGCGCCGTATTTCCCATAATATGCGAAGAGGTATGAAAAAGTGATTTTTCAGCATGACCACGCTCGGCCTCAAGTGGCCAAGCCCTTACCCAAGTGGAAAGTCTTACCCCATCCGCCATATTTTCCAGATATTGCGCCGTTCATTATCACTTGTTCCGTTCAATGGCACACGGTATGGCTGAGCAGCAGTTCCACTCATATGACAACATCATGAAATGGCTAGATTTAAGGATAGCCTCAAAAGATGAACAGTTTTACCGTGACAGAATTCGAGCTTTGCCAAAAGGATAGGAAAAAGTAGTAGCTAGCGATGGCCAATACTTTCAATGAATCATTTATGAACATGTTTTCATAATAAAGTTGTATTTTTATAAAAACACAAACAGCGAAAACTTAGTTGGGCATCTAATAAATATTATCACCCTCTAAGTTAGAGAACAAAACAGGCTGCAAATATATATTCTATTATGGGCTAAGCAAGTCCTTTCTCAATCTGTATCAGACTGTAGTCCTACCCACTTGACAGCACAGGTCAGAATGCTTGATCATGGCATAAGCTGATGCATGTATCTATTCTGGAAGAAAAATTCTACGGAAATGTTAAGGATCCGCTACCTTTGTATAGCGAAATTGTCTGTGATAGCGGGCTCGAGCTTCGATACAACTATCAAACCTTTCTGTCTGACGAACACTTCGATTAAGTAATCAATAAATCTAGTAAAAGCTTTGTTCGGAATCGACGTTAAGCAGTAGGCTCCGTTTAGACAATGAAAAAAAATAAATTTTGAGCTTACAATTTTGATAAATTTTCAATAAATCCTCTTCGCTTCCCAGAAAGCCCGGACATATTTCCGCATTTTAATCTGTATTTGTGACCGACCGTGGCGCGATGGTTAGTACATGCGACTATTGTTCGCATAGTCGCCGGTTCAACTCCGCATACAGCCAAGTGTCATTATTTGAGCGGCGGTCACCCCGATGTGCCTGACGAACACTTCGAATGGTCGAATAATCGACAAGTCTGGTAAATGCTTCTCAAACTGTAACGTTTGAAATCGTCGTTAAACTATAGGTTCCGTTGAGTGGGTCTAACAATTGAATGCGTGTAAACTTACTGGACGTGAGAAGCTCTCCCATATCTCATTCCCGAGATGCAAGGGAATTTGTGTTGTGTGTAATCCGTATTTGAAGAGCGATAAAGACGCGGGGTCGTTCTCAATTATTAACTGAAGTAGCTGGTTACAAAGGTGACCGACCGTGTCATGAGGGTTAGAACACGCAAATATCATGGATCGTGAATTCGAGCTCCGGTACAGTCACCTAATATTTCTTTGGGCAACAGTTACTCCCATATACTGATGAACACTTCGAGTAGTCAAACAATCGATAAATCTTGTGAAAGCCTCTCAAAGGGACGTTCGAAATCGTTATTAAACAATAGATTCCAGCTTTCCCATATTTTAGTTGTAAAATGAGGGAGAATTTGTTTTCAGTTCAATTGGCTTCAAATGGTAATCAAAAAATGAATTTCAGAATTCGTTTCGATCAAAGATTTAAAACAATCCTAAAACTGTACAAAGTGCGTGCTTAATCATATCTCCGCCATTTCTGAGAGGATTTAAACTCAGCAGCTAAATTTTTGTAAACTTAGACCAGATTCTAGATGCGCGGTTATTAGTAAACAGATGTACACCATTCTTGCTTTATTCTGTAGTTGAATTCCGGTGTAACAAAATCCAATTACGGCTATCCTGTGCGGATCATCTTACTGTCCACGAGAAAAATACCATAAATTTTTGTGTGCCAAACGAGAATAGATTTAGAGTGACTTTCTCACCGGTTTAGAGTTTCGAACCCATGTGGATTTCGATCGGATTCTAGATGAGCGATTATTTGTGGACGAATGTGCACCATTCTGACCTTATTCAGTAGTTGAATCCCGGTGCAACAAAATCCAATTACGGCTATTCTATGTGGATCATCTTGCCGTTCTCGGGAATATTCCCATAAACGAGAATAGATTTAGATTGACTTTTTCTCACCGTCTTCTCAGCGGTTTAGAGTTTCGATTCAATGTGAGGTTCGATCGGATTCTAGACGCACGGTTATTTGTGGACAGATGTGCACCATTCTTGCTTAATTCTGTAGTTAAACCCCGGCGCAACAAAATCCAATTACGGCTATTCTGTGCGGATCATCTTACTGTTCACTAGAAAATTACCATAAATTTTTGTGTACCAAACGAGAATAGATTTAGAATGACTCACTAATCTGAGTCAATTTGAGATTGGTACGGAATTGTAGTTCGATTCAATTGACTCCTTCATTTGGATATGGATTTGAAGCTATATGGATTTGGATTACTAAACGCATTTCAAAGCGATTATCGCAATTCATCAGAGTCCACAAAGAAAGAACGTTACTGCAGTCTTCTCAGGTGTTAAGAATGAGAGGGCGAAAATGGATCTAATAATAAATGAGAACAAAATGAAGTCATTTGTTTCGACGGACAAAAAGTATTGAGCGAATTCGTGAGTTATGACACAAACGGGTGATGATTCTGTTTCAGAAGTATTCGATAGGAAATTACTCGGAAAAATGTATCAACTTTATACCGATGAATTTTGCGTTTCTAAGCAAATTCTCTGGCAAATCACATATAATGAAGTAGAATGGAGTAGTATGATTTCTCAACAATATTCTAAATAAAAACCGATTGGTTGTGAACTGCTTAGGATCCGACTGGCTATACTTTACAGTAGCAGCTCTAAGTTACAAAAGTCAGTTCCAAAGATTATTTGGCACCCTTTTTTGTTCTTGTGAGATATTCTCTTTGGGCTTCCATTTCACATGCCTGATGAATTTTCGAATGTAAATATGAAAATTAAATATATTTCAATGTACTCTTTTCCATTTTTTCTAGAATATTAAAGTTTTCTGTTAAATCGAGCACGTGTCACTCAACGCCTCATTCCATTTAAATCATATTTCAGAACTGGAAATGCATTCCATTTAGTTTTCTTAGTAAATTAGGGTGAAAGCATTTCATAAATGTTATAGCTAAACCGTGAAAGTAGATGATAACAAATGCAGCCGTAAGCGTTACACACTTGTGAATGTGCGGCACCTAAGCGGGAAACGGAAGTAAATTTGAATTATTAGTATGAGCGCGTGTGCGTACGAGTATGTATGTGTGTAATATTACTCGTATATGAAAAAGGAACATCACAGCAGTGCAAGCACGAGGCATGCAGTAAAGTCACTCGAGCAGTAAAATGTCATTAAAAATGGGCAACATGGGAATGTATGGAGGAATGAATAAAGTAATGTGGATGGAGGAATGCATACATACATACATATATGTATGTATGGTTGACTGGCTTCAAGTGTCGACGGATGGCTGAAGTTAGTCATCGGGCATCATCGAGCATATGTTGCAGCAGTTAGGGCCGAGGCAAAGCCCTAACTGCTGCCGTGTAGATAGATGGGGAAACAAATTTGTGTTGATTACTTTTGAATTCAAAAGTCAAGGATGAGAGGAGTTCGCATATCAGCATTCCAAACAGGGAGGAAATTAAGTTCTAAACAATGAACGAACAGGTGTTTTGTAACACTTTTTTTTCAAATTTCCAGGGCGCTAAAACCAAGGTGAGTGTAATAAGAACAAAATGAAACTGATTAAAAATTGCATGCACATCTGTAGAAATCAATATTCAGCTTCTCATTGTATAAAAATAATTACAGAAATTGTTATTGATTTTGTTACTTGGAAAAATATAGAACATGAAAATGGAAGAACTATTATTGTTTTCAATTAAATTCCTTTTCAAAACAGCACTCAGCATATTTTTGCAATTGTTACCTCTACAGCCGCGGCGTTCCGTTCCTTTGCTTTAATTTGGAAATTGTAAACTAAATTACATTTATTCAACACGTTTCACACTATCCCCTCCACTCTTCTCTCTCCCCCTTTTTTGCATTCTTCCTCAGCAAATTTTGCTTCATACAAACAAAATCCCTTGAAGGAGGCAGTTGAGGTAGAGGAGACTCATATATCATATATGCAACTGATTTCATATCACGTCGCCATAAACAATGCATAAACGAATTTGCATATAACCACTGGGTATGAGTATCGAAGCACACACAAGCCCTACCTACTCAAATCCCCACAAGGAACCCGGAGGGAAAGAGACAAAACAGCAGCGACAACGAAGCACCCCACTAAAGATATCCTTTGAAACACAGGCAACAACGATATGAGTATCGTAGTTTGCGTACTCATATGAGCCACAAGAGAATTTCATGTTCGCTCAAAGGAAAATTCCACGACCACAAAAAAAAAATATAATAATTCTATGAAGAAAATTTTAAAATAAAAAAAACGCATGTAAAAGAATAAATATTTGCAAACAAAAAACCATTCTAGGAAGGATAACTTAAAGTTTGAAATAACTCAGTAATTTTCACTTATAAAAGGCATTGTGTGGTCAAAGGCGAAGGCTCGCTTTGTATGATGATTCTTTATGAGAAACTATCCCAGTAATGTCGACAACAACTTGATGAAGTTTCATGGCAATCACAAGAAAGAATTAGAAACGCATGCTTAATACACAGACAATTATCAAAATTGATGTTGATACATAAATTTGTTTGTAAATAAATATTTTGCCAAAATCCTCAATAAATCGAAAACTATATCTATAAAAAAACGATAACAGAACCGTAAACAATAATTTGAAAAAAATTTCATTGCAAATGCATAAAGGAAATGGGAGACAAAGCCAAACACACAGACAAATATATTGTGTATTTCTTGTAAATATATACTTTAGAATGACCTCAGGGAAGCTAAAACGATTTCCTTTACAAACTATATCAGAACAGTAAAAAAAATAACTTCATAAAACTTCATCGTAATCGTACAAAGAAAATTAAAGATTATGTCTAACACACAAATAATTGTCCAAATTCATTGTGATATAACGACTTTTTGTAAACAAATATTTTGAAATGACATCGAAGAATTGAAAATCATTTCTGTGGGAAACTATCCAACAGCCATTGGCTATAACTCGGTAAAATTTCATCGTAATCGCATGAAGAAAATGGGAGTTTAGAGCCAACACACAGCCAAAGGAAATTAAAATTTATGTCTAACACACTAACAATTGTCAAAATTCATTGTGATATAATGACTTTTTGTAAACAAATGTTTTGAAATGACATCGAAGAATTGAAAATCATTTCTGTGGGAAACTATCCTACAGCTGATAGCTATAACTCGGTAAAATTTCATCGTAATCGCATGAAGAAAATGGAAGTTTAGGGACAATACACAGCCAAAGGAAATTGAAGTTTATGTCCAACACACACATAATTGTCAAAATTAATTTTGATATAACGACATCGAAGAATAGCTCTTGATATTTCTGAATTCGCAGTCATCCGAACAAAATCATTATACTCTGAAATACAATGTGATGTAGTGTATAAAAAAGCGTCTGAAACTCCACTTTAATTTTCTTGATTTTAAGTGAGATCGTATGGGTGCCGGTGATGCTGAACTCAGATTGTACCAAAAGCAAAAAAAAAAAAAAATCCCGAAAATTATTGCCGATAATCGAAAAAAAGGTTTGCATTAGATGGCTGACTACACAATTATATCAAAATTCAATGCATTTTCAATTCTGCATGAACGTCTGGGTATAAAAAAATCCTTTCAAAATGGATGCCGCATTTGCTAACAGTGGAAAACCCATTGACATGTTACTGATTCGGGATTTAAATGCAATAAAAAAGAGTTTTCTAATAGCAAATAAATAAATCGTCTTCCACTACGAAAAGAAGGACTCACCGGGGAAAAGTATTTGAATCAAAGAATAAGTTCGTAGCGGAAACTGAAGCATATTTTTAGGCTACTGACAAGTCATTCCATAAAAAAATCATGAAAATCTTTAGAGAAGCTATGGACGTATTATATAATTTTCGAAGTTCGAATTACAATCCCATCCACTGTATTATACTAATTACTACTAACTGTTTACAAATGAACTGCCCAGGACAAAATACTTGGGTCAAACAACGAGGTTCCTGCGAAAACTGAAGCATATTTATAGACTTCTGACAAGTCATTCTACAAAATATCATGGAAATGGACGGATTGTATCACTCTCGAAAGTTAAAACTGAATATTGCAAAATAAAAAGGAAAAGAAGAACCCACCGGGGAAAAATATATGGACCAAAGAATAAGTTCATAGCGGAAACTGAAGCATATTTCGAGGCTACTGGCAAGTCCTTCCATAAAAAAGTCATGGAAATGTTTAGAAAAGCTATGGGACGGATTATATAATTCTCGAAGTTCGAATTACAATCCCATCCATTGTATTCTTCACATCCACCAGCTACTAACTACTACTAACTGTTCGGAAATTTCAAATGAACTACCTAAGACAAAATACTTGCATCCAACAACGAGGTCCCTGTGAAAACTGAAGCATATTTAGGGGCTCCTAACAAGTAATTCTAGGAAAAATTATGGAAATGAACGGATTATATAACTCTCGAAGAGTAAAACTCAATATTGCAAAATAAAATAACATCAGAGCATTTACAGTAAATTATTTTGTATTAGCCGATAAAAAAAATAATAGAAATGTGTAATTATTTAAAAAGATTAAAAAAATACATTTTGCGGTTAAATAAACAGTTATTTGAGTTTCTTAATGTAGCAACATTCACCAGCCAGACAGGTTTATGAGGAACTTTGCTTTATGTAAATTGCAATTCTCTATTAAATGCTGATATTGAACTCAAATGGAATTCCGTTTAGGCAATTGTGTGAATTTGCCTATACGGAAAAATGTTAGGGTACATTGAGAGAATATGAATATAACAGAAAACAGCTAACGGACATTGGCATTTTGTAGCCTTTTTTAATTTATCTCAAGTTATTCTATTATCCATGTCCGATCATCAGATCATCAATCAAATGTATTCCTATTCTATGCAATTAACAAAACTTTAATTCATTTTCATACCACGGAAAATGTTCTCAATATTTGCTTCGTACAACAACCCTGTATTAACCTCAAATGCCAAATTTTTCATTTGTTTTCTGGCAAAACGAAATATTTGAATTTTCTAAGGAAAAAGGAAACCGTTTTGAAGTCTATGCCAATCCTAAAAAGTATCTTATCCAATTCGTTATAACAGTTATATGACAGTTACAGTTATTTGAATTTGTTAAACTATTTTCGTATTCTGTGTGTGTGTGTGTCAAAGTTATGATATTCTTGAACTTTAATAAATCATCCTCCCTTTAATCTAGACTAATTTTTGAGATCGTTCCATTAACCTTAATAGCTACAAATTAAAATGTTTCCAACTTTTGTGTTGTTCAAATCTCACTATTTTCCCTACCATTTAATATTACACAATTCAATTAACGCATTACTTTTTGTTTGTCGGTTTTACGTTACATTTTTCACTTTTAACGAACGACTAAAAGCTACAACAGAAATTACACAAAAGACTTGAAGCTCAATGATGCATTTCCACCAAGTGATTTATGGCGTTTTTAAGTGCGCCGTTCGCCAATTCTGTGCATTGTATCGCTTCCAATAATAGTCAAGTGAATAAGAGCGCTGGGTAGTTAATGAATTTAACATACATTTTATGGTTGTTAATGGAACCGAGAGTTGAGCTTTGTGTGAAAAAGCAAAAAAAAGAAAATGACAATATTGAAAAGAATTGCAGCAAAGCGAACGCAGTGACAATTTTCACACCCCGCTTCATTAGCAACAAATTGAGCGCGAATAAACGAAGTAGTGTGAACGGCGCTAAAGCCGAGAAATGGAGAAAAGAAGTGGCGAAATTTGGTACTATTAGGGAAAGATGCGACCAAGGACTTGGGAAGCGACATTTTGACGAATATCGCATCAAGTGGTGCCCACAGATAAAACAACCAATTTTTCAATTTCTGGAATAGTAAATGCTATTAATTGTTAATAGAAATTATCTCGATTTGGATTATGAACAGGACTTAAGGCCGCCCTACAGAATGACAAGAACTCAAAACATACTGCGTATTCGATGACAATTGTCGTAAAAACTATATTTGGGCGTAAAAAGCCACACCCAGACATCCCCTGGTACGATAAAGAATGTCCAACTATGTCTGAGGAAAAAGAAGCTGTATACATGGCAACGCTGCAGCCAATTGTAATGCGTGCTATGAGAGACCGCTATAGGGGGAGAAGAAAAGAAGCAGACCATATTTAAGCAGAAGAAGTGATGGAAGTTCTACCAAAAGGTAAAAAGTAAAGACCATGGAACAGGACTCTCTCCCTTCCTTTCTGCACCTATAAGGACAGCAAATATGAGTATGCGGTAAAAATTGAATCCACAATCAAACATGGCATTCTTGCGAAACTTTCACATCTTTGTAGTATAACACAGGCCGATAAGAAGTCATTAGTAAAGAACGTGAAAGGGATGGATCTAAAGTCCGAAAGTTCTACCAAAAGGTAAAAAGTAAAGGTCATTGAACAGGACTCCCTCCTTATGCGGTAAAAATTCAAGTCACAATCAAACATGGCATTCTTGCGAAACTTTGACATCTTTGTAGTATAACACATACCGATAAGAAGTCATTAGTAAAGTAAAGACTGGTAAAAAAAATCGTACTCAGTCATTTTATCCCTAACCAGATAGGGCGATAGTTTATCATGCGATCTCTCTACTATGGAGAAAAGAATGAGGAAAACTGCACTAAACTTAATCGACAACATTCTCAACAAAAACCTCATATTACTCGCTTATGCCGATAATAGATAGATCATCAACGATCAAAAT
Source organism: Philornis downsi (assembly GCA_019455685.1). NCBI lineage: Eukaryota > Metazoa > Arthropoda > Insecta > Diptera > Muscidae > Philornis > Philornis downsi. The sequence goes on along the minus strand of JAHXMU010000708.1, from coordinate 1,689,743 downwards.
CTACAAAATGTTACTGCAGCCTTCTCAATTGGTGTTTTCTCCGTGTCCCACCGGCGAGGATAATGCATATTTGCAATGCAGTATCGACCGTTCCATCTACCTGGGGTCTCCGCTCCTGCAGGTATATATGTATAAAAATGTCCAGTCTGTACTCTTTTGCCACAGGGCGACCAATCCCGTGAAGTATGGCGTATAAATCACAATTTGGTAGTAGCTTTGGCCGGTGAGTTTGGCCGGTAGCGTGGAGATCAAGAGAGTCCGGGACGCAATTCCCGCCTGATCATTTGGTGTAGGATTCCTAATGGGGTTGTGGTAGATACCAAAATCACTGGTCGAATGTGGAGTTGCATTGCAACCGGGTGCTACAGACCAATAGAGTAGCAGAGGTGCAAAGATAGACCTCACCTCCGCCAATGGGGATTATGTTCCATATTAGCATAATCATTTTGATATCTTCTGGCTGTGAAGAAAGGGCTGACAATTGCGATAGTACCAAAATTGATATCTTTGATATCTTCTGGCTGTGAAGAAAGGGCTGACAATTACGATAGTACCAAAATTGTCAGCCCCTTTTCATAGTTTTACGTTTCTATCACAGGGGGCGTTAACAATCGCATTGTAATAGGCCCAGTGTGTCGCACACCGTGGGTAAGGCCTTCACGGTGAGACTCACGTAAAGCCCTCGTGGTCTTCCACAATCTTCTCAAGACTTACAAATACACACTTAAAAAGGAGTCAGTGGAAGTGGGCGAATCATTGTTGACGGAGAATATCAACGTCGAATCACGACCTGCTCGCCGACATTGCGATTGCCTCGGCTAGGTCATGCTAAGCAAAATATTCTAGCATTTTCTTCGATGCAGAAGAGGGGGACCAAAAGAGTGTCCTATAAATGGGATATGGTATTCAATAAGATTTAAAGCATTCCATTTTTGGACTCACTGCAGGAAACATACAGTTTAAGGACGATTTTGAATGTCTGTTCTGTTTCGACTAATCGAAGTATTAGTCAGCACATCAGGGATGTATCGGGGCTGAAACCACGACCATACACATGCAACGATCTGCCTTGATGGCAGGTTTTAAGTTTTAATTTATTCCAAATTCTATATGTGGATCCCATTCAAATTATAATATCACTAGATTTCAGACCAAGGTTTAAATGGTCTGTTTTGAAAAAAAAATCTCTACAATGAATTGTTTGGATCCCATAAGCGAAGGAGAGGAGGTATAAATTTTAAATATATTGGATGTTACAGACGTCATTCAACTAAAGATATTGCTATAAATACTGATCTAATATGAATGCATTTTTTTTTGCGCCTGGCAACACATTTCAAGGCTTTTATTGTAATTATATAAAATCATAACTTGTTAGAACGTTTCGTGTTTATTCACATTTCAAATATCAGTTACATACCTGCAATGAAAAATAGAAAAAAATATACATACGATTAGTTTTCGATCATGTTACATTTAGTTAATTTGTTTAAAAATTATAAAATCAAACCATAAATTTTAAAATGTTGGTCGGTCGAAACCACACAGATTAGGGTTAAATGAAAAAACCACAAAAACAATTTGTAAATGTGTGAAATGCCAGCTTTTAATCGCATGAGAGGTGGGTGGGTATTGAAATGTGTATAACGAAAAGGGATAAATTGAAATTCAAGAAACACTTTGAAATTGGTTTGTTTGAGAAACTTCTCTCATAGGAGATAATTCAGTAGTCATTTTGTTTTCAAACATATCGGGCTTTATTTTTTCATTTCAGAGCTCATTCTGTTTTCAGTCACATAGTTAAACTCCAACGTAGTCGTACATCTGAAAAGGATAGTTAAATTCCAACGTAGTCGTACATCTAAAAAAGAACGTTTTATTTTTTAAGAGGTTTTTCCATACCTTTCCCTTTTTGCCAAATTTACATTAGAGAGGCACTCTATAAGCTATTTCCATGAGTTAGGAATTAACCAAATGGAAATTTTACCTCCAATATTATACACTTTACGCAACTGGGTTTCAACGTTGTCGTACTTATGTCGTAGTGAAATGTATATCCCAAAATGTTTTGTAGACCCACATTTTTCACATACGCTTTCAAGACGTAATTTGTAAGCCTTATTCTGTTATAGCATATAATTCGGTACTGATTTCTTTTCGTTATAAGTCTTAGGTAAGTAGCAGAGTTTTAACGTGGTCGTACATATACCGACCATAAGCAAGCTTTCCATATATTTTTAAAATATTTACAGCAGTATTATTGAATTTTAACGTGGTCTTATATCTAAATTAGGATAAACTATATTATCAGGAGATTAACTTATAGATAAAAATGCGAATAAAAAAGTGCAAAAAATCGGGTAATCTTCATTATCGTTTAAAAGAACTATTTTGTATACATAGGAGGCTGATGAATATTGTTATATTAAGAAATACGAGCAACTTTTTTTTTTTGATTCACCCAAATTCTTTTGTTCTTGCCTTAATTATCCTTCGAATGCATTGCTTTAGATCATTCAAATTTGTTGATTTTGTTTTGTAAACTTCCTGTATTTAATAACTCTGCAAGAACAAATTAGGTGCAGTGAGAATCGGGAGACGTCGAAGGCTAAAGGAATGTACAGTTCCCTGAAATTTGTTTATTGAGAAATTTTTAATACAATCCTGCCATCTTACCGAAACAATATAGTGTTAAAAGGAATTATCTTTTGGCGTTGTTTTCAAAAGTAAAACTCTTTTAACGTCTTGTATCCAAAAAAAAAACGCAAAACGGATAAAAATTCGAAATTTTGTGAGAAGAAGAGAAACCACCAACAGAAATGGAGCGACCATACACGGAAATGACCACCTTTTGAGGAGCTTTCAAGGCAGTTGAATGGAGTGACCACAGTCAAAAATGACCTCCTTTTGAGGAATTTCCAAGTTAGTTTAACAAAATTGCGGTTTTCACAAATTTGGCGAATTTTTTTCAAAATCGTCAAAATAAAAAAGTCGACAAAATGGAGCGGCCACACACAAAAATTACTTTCTTTTGAGGAACCTCCAAGGCAGTTTAACAAAATAGAGCTTTTCACAAATTTGCCAAAAAATTTTTCCAAAATCGATAAAATGGAGCGACCACACACAAAAATTACCT
>JAHXMU010000708.1:1653824-1686597 GCA_019455685.1 Philornis downsi | reverse complement strand
AACTTTTTCTAAAATCGCCAAAATAAAAAATCGCTAAAATGGAGTGACCACACACAAAAATTACTTTCTTTTGAGGGACCTCCAAGGCAGTTTAACAAAATAAACCTTTTCGCAAATTTCCCAAAAATTTTTTCAAAATCACCAAAATAAAAAAATTACTAAACTGGAGCGACCACACACAAAAATGGCCTTCTTTTGAGGAACTTCCAAGGCAGTTTAACAAAATAACGCTTTTCACAAATTTGCAAAAAATTTTTACAAAATCACCAAAATAAAAAAATCGCTAATATGGAGCGACCACACACAAAAATTACCCTCTTTGGAGGAACTTTAACAAAATAACGCTTTTTACAAATTTTTCCCAAAATCACCAAATTAAAAAAATCGCTAAAATGGAGCGACCACACATAATCATGACCTTCTTTTGAGGAATTTTCAAGGCAGTTTAACAATAAAGCGCTTTTCACAAATTTGCGAAAAAAATTTTCCAAAATCGCCAAAATAAAAAATCGTTAAAACCTAAAAATGTGCATAAAAAATATCATACTATGTAAAAACAAATTGTAAGCTGAAAACAAAAAATTACTAAAAATCACATAGTAGAATACAACACTACATATTTTTCACACAGGAATTTTCAATAAAAGTTTTTCTCCTGATGAAGTTGGAAACACCTGATGAAATAAGTTCGTTTTATTTCCATCAGAGAAAACTCTGACCAAAAATCGCCCGTATAAACACAAAAAAGAATAAACAGTATTTGGTCCTAACTCTATAAATCATAGTTCTTAGTTTCCAATGGAGGTTTATACCCTGTAAGGACACCAATGTGGCATCAAAATTTAAAAAAAAAACGGAAATATGAATAAGAAATCTAATCTCGGAAATAAAGTGTTAAGTCGTGAAAATGCCTCAATTTATAGTGACATCGCATATTTATCAAGTCATTACATCACCATTCATCATAATCCATACATGAAAATGACTTTACTTCGTCTTTCACATTGTGCCAGAAAAAAATATTGAAAAATCGACAAAATAAAAAAAACGTTAAAACGAAAATATCTTTGCATGCCCAAAAGTATATGTATAACTCCAATCACAAACTTTTGCCTCCCATAAAGGCTCATACACACAAAGAATATTAAATAAATACATTATACATAAATACATAATACATACATAATACATAAATACGTAAATGCTTCTTCTTCTTAGGTGGCGACTGGAATAGACCTACTTATCTGTTATATGCCGCCCGTACAAAATAATTAAATACGTAAATACATTTCAAAAAAACTCCTAACAAAGGAATGCGAATAATGAAAATATGCTAGTTTTCAGCCATACTTTACGTTTAGTAATTTTATTATTTTCACATTTTTTTATTTTAGCGATTTTTTTTCACAAGTCATCAGCATTCCAATAAGAACGTGATTTTTTGAGCTTCAAAGAGAGTTAGACGAAGTGAAATCATTCACAGGATACCAGCAACTTTTCCATAATCGCCAAAATAAAAAATCGATAGAATGCAAATGTGCGTACAACTGAAGAAAGGAGCGTTTAATTGTCAAAATAACATAATTTTTGACTGCCAATTGATGTTTATAACTAAGCGAGAACACTAATTTGGCAGCTGAAAAAAATCGCCCAAAATTAAAATGCAATCTACTTCATTTCCAATTGAAATTCGAAGAATGCTATGGTCAAATTAAACTTGTGTTCTTTTACATATCAAATGACGAATTTGGAATATCAATTGATGTGTTATTAATTTCAATTTATGTGTTTAGAATTTCAATTCATGTGTTTTAAATTTCAGTTGATGATTTTTGAATTTCAATTGATGAGTTTTGAGTTTCAATTGATGAGTTTCGAATTTCAATTGATGTATTTCGAATTTCAGTTGATGTCTTTTGAATTTCAGTTGACGTCTTTTGAATTTTAATTGATGTCTTTCGAATTTCAGATGGAAATTTTGAATTTCAATTGATGCCTTTTGAATTTCAAATGGAAATTTTATTTTTAATAGATATCCTTTGAATTTCAAATCGAAATTTTGATTTTCAATTGATGCGTGTTCGAATTTCAAATAGAATTTTTGAATTTCAATTGAAACTCTTCCAATTCCAATTGGAAATGCTGTAGTATCAGAAATGAAAGTCACGAAAATCTCGAAACTTTTAATCGTATTGATAACTCATAAAGGCGCCACATCACAAATCATCACACATCACAAGTCATCATTATTCAAACCTGAAAATGACTGAGTTGTTTGCTTGGCTTTCACAGAGTGCCAACAAATATCCAACATAAAAAAATCGCTAAAACACAAATACATGTAAACTTAAAGAAAGAATCGCCAATACAGCATAATTTTTGGCCTCTATTGTCATCAATCTGCTATCGTGAAAACTATTCTAATTTTCAATCATATTTTCCATTTTGTAATTTGTTATTTTAGCGACTTTTTTACTTTCTTGATGGAACACTAAAGTAATCATCATAAAAACACGAAAAAGACTACATTTTTGGGGCTTCAAAGAAGGTTGCTTACATTTCAAAAACATTGTCGCCCTGTGTAAACATCTAACACCTAATATAGCGAAACCAAAATAAAACTTTTATTTCCACTATACTACACTCAATACAGCCCGTAATTGCTCCAGGCAAAAGTAGAACGCTTAACTTTTTTCGAATTCCATTTCAACGCCTCCTTTTTGCCAGCCACACATGAGTCATCAATAGCACCATAGATAGTCCACCATACTAATGGTGTGGCCACATTCATATTGAAGAGCAGCAACATCAACAAAGTTTATATTTATTAATCATAAATAATTTGCCACACACGCATACAACAAAATTTTCTACACTTTTCATTATGAAACAGAGGAGCGACGGAAGAAGTGGAGCCACGGACTCTGGAAATGTGAAATCCCTCAAAGCACTGGGGGATAACAAACAATGTCGATGTCCGCTTCCCTCTCCCTTCACAAAAGAAAAAAAATTATGAAAATAACACAACGAATTTTCTTTGTTTATAATAATTTCAAAACAACCATCGAAATAATAATTGTTGCCACACAAACTCATCCTCCCACAAACATTTATAAGAGAATTCCTTCTATCCGCCAGAAAATATGAAAAATTTATAAATTTACGTAAAGAAATATACTGTCGATGCGTTTGTGTACCAACTAAGCACTTAATGCCAGTACCATTCACTCAATCATACCTTCCTGCCCTTCCACGCTACCGCACCCTCAATTTGTTTTTCCAATCCGGCATCCCTTGTCGCCTCAGCAAACAAACGCTGCTGCTGTTGTATACGAATATTAATATTCGAATATACACAAAGGAATTATTGAAAACATGTGTACAGCAATAGCAACGGCAACAACAACAACAACAATAACAGCGTAAACTGCAATAACAATTAAACTATATCGGAATATGAAAACCACCCATTTATTGGAAAATGCGTGTGGCAACAATGAAATTTCTTTAAGGGGAATTTTTATTTTACATTTCGTGGAAAATTCTCAAACGCTCATAAGAACTCAAGTTTTTGATGGGAGAAATTATTGCACTAAAGATTTTTGGTAGAAGCAGGTTGATAACCGAATTTATATACAAATAAACGCATGTACGGCCGCGTTTAAGTTTATCTAAAATTTCGCATCTGATTCAAACGGCGTAAGGCTTTTTCCCACAAAAGTTCTTGCTAGAAAAGAGCATCCTATAAATTATTTTCATTTAGGGTAGTATGAATTGGCCTTATCTCAGATATATAATTACGAAATATCAGTTTAGAAGATCCTAATATTTTATATAAGGAAAGGAAAACGTTCAAACACACTTATTTAAGTCGCTTATAAAATGTGTCTGCTTTAATTTTTCTTACAAGAAGTTGCTGTCCCAATATTCCTTATAGGAACTTTCCTCCTCCTTAAATTTCCTTTTAGGAAAGCTGCCTCCTCAACTTTTCTTATAGGAAAATTGCCTTCTCAACTTTTCTTATAGGAAAGTTGCCTCCTCAACTTTCCTCATAGGAAAATTGCTGTTTCAACTTTCCTTAGAGGAAACTTGCTCTCAGAAAAATGTTGCTGTTTTAAATCTCCTTAGTTGTCTCAATTTTCCTTATAAAAGAGTTACTGTCCCAACTTTCCATCATAAAGTTTGCGGTTTCAACTTTTCTTACAAAAAAGTTGTTGTCTTTCCTTATAAATAAGATATTGTCTCAGCCTTCCTTATAGCAGAGTTGCTATTTCAACCTTTCAACTTTCCAACTTTCCTTATAGAAAAATGGCCGTTGCTCTAAGTTTTCATATAGAACCACTGTTATCTCAACATTTGGATGAAACAAATATCACCCAACTACACCTTTAGAAAAATTTAAATCCCAACTTTTTTATATCCCAATTTTTCTACACGAAAAACGTTTTCGTCTTAATTTTTTCTAGAAAAGTTGTAGATCCACTTGTTTCTATAGAAAATTTATCACAATTACTTTCTTTAACGAAAACTTATTGTCTTAACTTCTTTGTTGTTGTCCCGACTTTTATTATAGAAAGTTTTTATCCGAACTATTCTAGCAGAAATATTATTATTCCACCTATTCCCAGAGGAAAAGCAAAGTTATTGTCCAAACTTTTCTTTTAATAAAGTTATATTAATTTTCACGACAGTTGTGGTTTCGACTTCTGCAAAGTGTGATCTTTGCAAAGTAGTTATCTTAAATTCTTTTAATAAAAAGTTGGGTCTCAAATTTCCTCATAGAAAAGTTTTTGTCTCTGTTCTTTTCTTCTCATAGGAAAGTAGTTGTCGATGTTATTATAAAGCTATTGTCCTTCCCTATTTGACAAAAATTACTACAAATTTTCATTCAAAACTTGTGGTTTCAACTTTTCTCGTAGAACAACTGTTGTTCCAACTTTCCTCATAGAAAAGTTCTATTCCAACTTTTCTTGATGTCTTAAATTTTTCTCATAGAAAAGTTGACACCTCCAAATTTTTTATAGAAAAGTTAACATCACCAACTTTTCTCATAGAAAAGTTAACATATCCAGCTTTTCTGATAGAAAAGTTGACATCTCCAACTTTTCTCACAGAAAATTTGTCAACTCCAACTTTTTCTCATAGAAAAGTTGTTTCCCTTAACTTTTTCCCAACTTTTGTTGTCTCCAACTTTTCTTAGGAAAAAGTTGTTGTCCCCAACTTTTCTTAGGAAAAAGTTGTTGTCCCCAATTTTTCTCATAGAAACGTTGTTATCTCCAACTTTTGCTCACAGAAAAGTTATCATCTCCAACTTTTGCTCACAGAAAAATTGTCATCTCCAACCTTTTCTCACAGAAAAGTTGTCATCTTCAAATTTTCTCACAGAAAAGCTGTTATCTCCAACATTTCTCATAGAAAAGTTGTTATCCTTAACATTTCTCCAACTTTTGTTGTCTCCAACTTTTCTTAGAAACAAGAAAAAAGTCATTGTCTCCAACGTTTCTTAGAAAAAAGTCGTTGTCTCCAACGTTTCTTAGAAAAAACTTGTTATCTCCAACTTTTCTCAGAAAAAAGTTGTCCCCAAATTTTCTTATGTAGTTTCTATCCTTTTCTTTCTTATAGAAAAATTATTAGCCTCAGCTTTTGTTGTTCCACCTTTTTATATAGGAAAATAATTGTGTAAACTTCGAAAAAGTTAACGTCTGCACTTTTCTATATAAAAGTTTATTGTCACAACTTTTCTGTAAGAAAAAAAAAACAAAGCAACCATCAAAAATTATTTGTATATAATTTTCAATCAATCGATCAGCTGACAGTTACTGTCCTTAGCAGGTGCAATCAGCTGTTGATGTAATAAACTGTAAACAATTCTTTATCAGCTGTTAATTCAGGTGTTATAAAACGACGCAGCTTTCCAGAACCAGAACATTTATCCTTTTATTCACATATGTATGTATGTATGTATGTATGTACTCGCACGTATACAAAATTTGTATGAAAATTTTTGATAACAAAGTTTATTAGAATGTAAAAATGTTAGAAATTTTACATTATGAAATCATAACGAAACTTTGGCTTTACCTTAAGGTAAACATCGCGGTCCTATGTAAATAAAGTAAACAATGTACTGAATACATGTGTGCCGATGACAACCGACAGATCTACATATGCATGTTAATTTCTTAACATTGTACCCGAACGAAAGATTTGACACGCTCCGTATTGTCTTTACAATTCTCTTTTTGCTATTGTTTGTCTGTCTTATCCAGAGAATTCAAAATTCAAATGTTGTTTACCTTGTTCGTGTTCGTATTGTCCGCCGCCATCGTCGCCCCATTTCGATTTCATACGAAACTGCAGTGAATTCTGAATTCACTTGCCAAAGAGTGTAGTTATTGTTAGAACTGGGGGTGGTGAGGTAGGAGGTTTAGTTGCTAGTGACGGTGGCGGTGGTGGTGGTGTTGGTGTTGGCAGTGGTGGTACACTGTTTGTAGTTCACTGTTTGTGTTGGATTTCATTTATTTGTTGAGAGATTTCGGAATAAATATGAAACGTGTGTCTGTCAAGTTTTGAATTGTACATGTGTACGTACCTGCTATGCACATACAAACAGCATATGTATGTACTACACATGTTTATACACATTGTTGTGTGTTGTATGCTATTTACAAGTTTTATCAAATGTTATATTTGTTGTATAATTTACTTGATTTGGTCCGCTTTTTTCTTTTACCGTTTTGTATGTACATATAAAATAAACCACAAATTTGATTTCATTAACAACAACATCAGCAAACAAAAAACCACCGGAAATTTATGTTTAGTGTCGTGTAATTGGGTATTTGTAGAGGGAGAGTGGGTTCCATAGTTGATTAAAGATCCCCTCCAAGCGAGGGGGAGATTACTGCAACTGGACTTAATTGCGGGCAAGTGTGAACCGTTGCTTTCTATATAAAGTTAAGTCGGAGAAGTGAAATTAATGCAATTAGCTCCAAGGCCAGTAGGAGGAAGAATCCTTATTGAAAACTTTAATTATTAATCTGTGGCTATGTTTAGTGTTTGCCAGATTCTTTTTTTTCTCAGATATGACTTAATTTCTCTTAATCTTGGGCGCGGTTCAAATTTGTGTACGTGAATTATATTGACTCTTTTATATCTGTGCTTGTGTGTGTATGAAACGCGTGGTCGCTCGAGTACCTAAATTTTCATCATCAGCTCAATCGTGCAAAATTCGCTGAAGCCATGCTAAGATCGAGTCATTTTGGACTCACCAGTTAACAAATTTCGGAATGGCTTCTTCGAACTCAGTCGAACCAGAAAAACCCACATCATTGTTAACAGTCTTCTTTGATAATCGCAAAGTTGTGCTCTAAGATTTCTTGTCAGATGATCAGACGCTAAATAAATAACACTATCTAGGCGTTACGTGGCGTTTGAGAGGACGAGTTCGTCGTAAAATCGCAGACTTGTGGGAAGAAAGTTCATGGAATTTGCATGATAACAAATTCGTGACCGAAACTCAACAAATATCATCCAACGACCGCTGTATTCGCCTGATGCACCTCCAAGCTGATTTTTTGCTCTTTCCAAAATTCATGTTATCGCTTAGAAGATGATACAACTGGAGTCTTTTCCGGCAAATGCGTTGCAATCATTAAGATTATTCGATTATACTTATGCCAGTATATTATTTCGGAAGACGTTCATTTTGAAGGCAATATACGAGAGCCGTCCCAAAACTAGCCGACCTCCTACACGTGAAATGGTAGCAGTAATTTAAAAAATAATTATTTTGGTAAAAAGTGGCAACTTTATAAAGCATTTGTTTGGAGTTTCAAGGGGCCACACTGTTAAGTATGTTTATTTGAGCCATCAAAAACAAACGATCTCAGTGAATTTGTAATTCAATACATCGTGTATTTCAATACTTCTCCTCAGTCCAACCATTATTAAAGTTGAGCTAGATTCTACACTGGGGTAACTGCTCCTTCGTTTAAGACTGTAAAATATAGGGTAGCAGAGTTTAAACGAGGTCGTACGAGCTGCCAAGACGACCGCCGTAGTGGTCGACCAATTGATGTGCCCATGCCCGACACGGTTAAGAAAATCCACAAAATGGTATCGAATTATCATCGGTTAAAGGTGCGTGAACCAGCTGAAATGATAGGCATTTCATAAAGTGATATCACATCGTATATTGACCGAAGATTTGAAGAGGAGAAAGCTGTGCGCAAGATGGGTGCCGCGCTTGCTTTCAATACAGCAAAAACAGTGTCGTGAGTGTTTGGCGATGTTTCACCGCAATAAAGCCGAATTTTTGCGTCGATTTACAATCATGGATGAGACATGGGATTCACCACACCTGAGACAAAAGAGCAAAATAGTAGTGGACTGGAATGGAAGCATCGTGTCCAAAGAGGTCGAAGACGTTTCCATATGCAGGCAAGGTCGTGGCATCTGTTATTTTTTTTTTTTTTTTTTTTGAAATGCGCATGGGATTATTTTCATTGATTGTCTTCAGAAAGTAAAACCGTCAACGGCAACTACTATGCTAATTTATTGCAGCATTTAGATGACGAAATTATGGAGAAAAAGACCGCATTTTTCAAAGAAGAAATATTGTTCCATTAAGACATCCACTATTGTGATGACCAAAATTAATGAATCAGCAAATCGTGCTTAAGAGTCGTTGAAAGGTCATAATATAGTCTTCATCAGCTCTCTGATACCCGCAGTTTTGTATTCTTTTCAGCTGCTGCATCAGAATTTTGGCTTCGCCTTTGTTTAGCATGATATCTTCACCTGTACTGCCTTCCGGAAATAACAACTGATTGAAGTATTATCCCCATATATTACTTTGGAGCAAAACGAAACCTTAAACAAATTTAGCATGACGAATAGGAGAAAGAAGATAGAATACAGACTGGCTATAATGTCCAATAACACTTTAACAATCCAGAGTAGTTTGTTATCGAAATCGTTTTAGCCAGGATATAGGAGCACTTGTAATTATTTTCCATGACCAGGTTATAATACGTGACCAATTTTAACCATAATCAAAACAATTTGTGTCATCGAAATTGTTACTTTTCCGTGAACATTCTAACGTAGTTTTACCTCCGCCCTGTACTCCTTTGGACACCACATTAAGAAATGAGACTCTCTATATATTTTGCTTACGCTAAAAGTATACAACGATACGGAATTGAAACACACTTCCATCTAGAGATCTTCTTCACAAAATAAAATGTTCTCTTTACCCATAAACTGACTACGGGAGATAAGAGAACAAAATGCTAACACAGCTAAATTTCTCACACACAATAAACTCTCTGTTACACGTTTACACTACAGCAGTTGCTATACCAAAACGTTCCTCCAGTCATAGGCTGTTTCGCTGTATTTCTCTCACACTTTACCAACATCGTTCAATATTAACAACATTCCATCACACTAATACGTTATATGAAATTGCTTTAGACTCTGTCTTCTATACTCTCTCTCTCTTTCTATGACACTACGAATTCTCTTTACTAACACAATTTTTAACACAAATAGACTGGAAACGAAACAATTTACCGCCTTTGGTCTTTTCTTGTTTTTATTGTTTATTTCGGGTTCTTTTTAGGGTGATGATATTCATCAGACCCTTAACAACTATTCGTAAATAATTGTTTTTACACGCGCTTCCCTCTGTCGTACCATCGCTCATACTGTTGAAGGCCGTCCGTCTGTCTGACCTTTTGTCACTCTGTTATTTCGGTTCGAGGGTTGACGATTTCTCAGCTTAAGAAATAAATAGCCTACAAAATCTGTCCGCTGGCCTAAGACAGTTGTTGTTGCTGTTGTGTCGTAGCGGTTGTTGGAGTATTGTGTTGCTCTGTATAGACAGTAAAGAACGTAGTAGAAATGTAATAAATTAAGAAAAAATTACGTTTTATATTGAGAATTGCGTGCATTTGTTAGTTTCTTATCAACCCGAACTAATCGAAACCATTCACTATTTATTTATTTGCCGAATGGACGTTGTTGGTTCTCGTTTTTATTTATTTGTTTGCCTTCTACTACTTGCGCTAAACATTTATTGACAGTTAGTACCTGTCGTTTTACCACACCACATGTGGAGTGACACAGTGTTCTGAAATGCCACGAAATCGAAACAAGTATCTCGAGTAAAGGTTCCTTTTATACAAGATTTATTCACCAAGGTCGTGGCGTTCGTTTTTTCCATATGATTGTTCAAAAATTAGCTAAACCGCGTTACCAAAACGCAATTTCATACCTTTACTCACACTCCACCTATCGTTCAATTATTGTACTATCATTGCCATCTCATATAGGTAAACGTGTAAAAGGGATAATGCAATAGTGCCTCCATTTAGAATATTTATTTGACGAATAGTATTCGTGTTCTACCCCATTTTCTAAAATCTGCAAATTTCCATAGATAACCAACAGAAGAGCAGTCTACACAAAAGGTATTATGCTACTTCCGTGCATTCATGATATACTCAAACCTTAGCAATCTAAAAAAATGATATATTGATTGGTACAGTCTTTTGGAATGTCACGAAACGAAACAAATATCTCTATATACCTGATTCCATAAGATTACTTGCTTGTAAATCCTGACTTCCCACTTCGTTTCTTGACATGATTGCTTAAAAACTCTATATAACCTTTATAACCTACTCGCACGCCATCTACCATACATTAATTGCACTGCCTTAGAAAACATCATCTACACATAGTCGAGTAGCAGCCTATGCAAAATGTACGCATATGTTTTAGATATTAGTACCAATCAACGCTTCCAGTTAGAAAATCTATTTGAAGTACTAGTCGTAAGCGAATTCTACTTCGTGTGGAATCCGATTTCGGTCGGTTCTCGGTTTATTTAATCCGACTTCCATCATTTAAATCTGGCTACGGTCTATAGAATCAAATTTCGGTTTGTTAAATCCGATTTTGCTCTATTGATTCACCGGTTACATCGAACTTTGGTCTGCTGAACCCGACGACTTCGGTAGGTTAAATGAAAATTAATTCCGTTAAAATTAGCTTTGGTCTGTTGAGCTAGATTTCAGTGGTTTAAACGGAAGGATTTAATACCATCAAATCCGACCACGGTCGTTTATATCGGACTTTAGACAATACGATTTGATTTGAATACGATTTCGTTCGGTTAAATCTCGGACTTTAATCTGTTTAATCCTTTAAACCTAACTACGACCTGTGAAATCGAAACTCAGTTTGTTGAATCCGACTATGACTTATTGGATCCGGCTTTGGGCACTTAAATTGGACTTTGGTCACAAATCGGTCGGCTAAATATGTTTTAGGTTAGTTAAAATAGGTTTCGATTCGTTGAGCTCGATTTTGGATGGCTAAATCCCACTTCGATCTACGAGTATTTAATCCGATCACAATTGATTAAACCGGACTATAGTTTGTTGAATACAACTTCGGTCCATTGAATAAAACTTTGATCGGTTAAATAGGACTTTGCTCCGTTGAATCAAACTCTTGGCGTTTAAATAATATTAAGGTCTATTAAAATGTACTTTTCTATGTCTGTTGGAACCGATTTCAGTTGGTAAAATTGGACTTTGTTCTATTGAATCCGATCACGGACGGTTAAATCGCACTGCGGGCCGTTGAATACGAGTTCACTTAAACTTCGAGCTTCGGTCATTTGATATCGGCATCTATCTAGATTAGGTCGACTAAATAGAACTTCGGTCTGTTGTGCCCGACCTGTTAAATCCTATTGGTTACATCGAACTTCATTCCGCCGACCGAATCGACCACGGCCGATTAAATCGAGTAATTAAATATGATTTGAAAGAAAACTAGCATGTTAAATTGAACTTTGGTCGATTAAATATCGAGTTGCCGTCGTTTGAAATCGATTTTTTTCTTCGGAAAAATCAGGTTTCAGTCGAATAAATGGGATTTTAGTATATTGGATCATTCTTTGGTCTATTGGTATTAGGAATTGGAATTAGGATTGCTGAACCCTGCCTCAGTGGTTTAAATTTGATTTCGACATGGTAAATCAGATTTTGGTCTGTAGAGGTCGACATGTTGGTAAATCAAGCATCGGTGTGTGCAATCGGGTTTCGGCTGAATCCAATCAGATCAATTAAATCCGATTTTTGGTCTATTGTAACAGACCTCAGTCTTCTGAATCCAACTTCAGTTGATTGAATCCAACTTGGATCATTTGTACCCAACTCAATCGAATAATAAAAATATCAATTTCAATTCAATTTATCAAATGTTAGTAGCAATCTGTGTTAGAGAATCCAGTTAGAGAATATATTTGAATTACGCCAAATAGAGGAAGCTGGAAACGATTTGTAGTACTGATATTCATATTTCCCACAAGCCACTGTTCCGTCGATCATATTCATACACTCAACTTCATGGCCACTTCAGTGATTCTTTAAGCTATTCCTATCTCTCTCTGTGCTCAATAATATCCATGTTTATGTCGTCGTCATTTATTGTTTCTCCCCAAAGCAAAATACCTCAAATACTCATAGTCAAAAAAAAAAAAAAAACTTTGCTGTACAAATAAAAACTCACATTTCAAAGATTTTAGCGATTTAACTATAATTTATTTCTTTATCTGTGTCTGTGGCCAGTAAATACGCACTAAATGATGTGTTGATTTAAAATTATGGCATTGTTTGTCAATTATTTGCGTTTGTAATGCGCGAAAGTATTTTGTGTGAATATTTCTAAAATTATTCACCTAAATGGGGAAATGTGTAGGCACCCTACTGTAGGAAGAAGAGTGAAACGAATTGGAATGGCTTTTTGATAAGTTTTAGCATTGAAAAGCAGTTAAATTTTCAGTCATTTTCATAGTTTGTCAACAGTTACGTTTTGTTTGTCCTCGGTTTTTATCGACCACCATTTTCGAGGTGAAAATACTTGAAAATACTGCTAACAAATTTCAGATATGATTCAACGATGGCTACTTGTTGCTTTTCCCACAAGATGTGCCTTTAATTATCCATTCTCCTATACTGTTTATTCGATCAGAACAACAAAATTTCATATCTTATCATTATATCACATCTTAGATAACTCCTATGTTAGTACAATTAATGTGCTATAGGCGGCGTAACAGTGCAATTAATCCGTTACATATAATTTAGTTATCTGTATGCAAAAATCAATAAGTAATAGAGTACAAAACGGACGGGCTTAAGTCAGATAAATGGTTTACTTCGTCCGTTGTATAGTGTATACTTTATGGCCGGCCACTTACATTACATTCTTCCATATTGTACACTCGATCACCAAAAAGATGCATAACTTATTATTATCACGTCTTTGATGACTCCCATATTAGTACAATTAATGTGCTATAGGCGGCGTAACAGTGTAATTAATACCCTACAGATAATTTAGTTATCTGTATGCAAAAATCAATGTGTACCAGATTATGAAAAGTAAAACCTTAGTGAAATCGGATTTCGGTCTGCTGAATCAGACTTAAGTCAGATAAATGGTTTACTTCGTCCTTTGTATAGTGTATACTTTATGGCCGGCCATTTATATTCCATTCTTCCATATTGTTCACTCGATCACCAAAAAGATGCATAACTTATCATTACCACGTCTTTGATGACTCCCATATTAGTACAATTAATGTGCTATAGGTGGCGTAACAGTGTAATTAATACCCTACAGATAATAGAGTTATCTGTATGTACAAACCCATTGTACCAGGATACGAAAAGTAAAACTTTAGTGAAATCGGATTTCGGTCTGTTGAATCGGACTTTAGTCACATTAATCGGATTTCTGGTGGTTAATTGGTATTCGATCTGCATACGACGCGACTGTTTTGTTGCCTTATACCAATCTTCATTATATTAATTCGGACTTCTGTCTGTTGAACTCAATTTCAGTCGGTTAAATCATATTTCTGTCTGTTTAAACCACCAACTTCAATCGTTTAAATCGGGTATAAAAATATCCGGTCGGACTCCAGCCGATTAAATCTGACTTGGGTTCATAGAAACAGAACTCTGTCGATTAATTGGATTTGGATCTATAAACGAAGTAATTGTTTGTTCTCCTAGACCAGGTTTCGGTCTTTTGAATCGGCTTCGATTCATTTCCGTTTGGTCTGTTAATGCATTGGTCTGTTGAGTTGGACTCCAGCCAGCTAAATCTGGTTTGGGCCGCAGAATCAGAATTCTGTCGGTTAATCCGATTTCGGTATGAAATCGATATTACTGTTCGTTCTCGTAAACAAGATTCCGATCTTTTGAACCGGCTTCTATTCTATTATTATTTGTTTACTAATCGGTTAAATCGAAGTTTGACAAATTAGATAGCTTGCAGCCTGTTGAATTCTCTACATCGGGCATGGGAATGAAATTACTGTTTGTTCTTCCATACCAGACTTCGGTCTGTTAAATCGGTTTCGATTTTACTTCAATTTGTTTACTAGTCGGTTAAAACGAAGTTTAATAGGTTAGATAGAATTTCAGTCTATTGAATCCGACCATGGTTAGTTAATTAGTTAATATAATTTAATTAATTAGGCTTCTGTCTGTACATAATAATACTTTTCATTTCCCTACATCTGGCTTCGGTCTGTTCTATTGAATGGGAATGCGCAATTCGGTCTATTGAATAGGAACGCGGTGGATTTGATATATTGCAATCAGATTCGGTGTGTTGAATCCTAATCGTACTATGATCTGTTGAATGTGATCCTAGTGGGTTAGTCGGACTACAATCTGCCGAAAAAGGCTGCTACTCTTCAATCAATTAGTACTGTAGTATTCAGCTTGTACTAACTCCGCATGAGCTATTAACCTGCCTACAGGGAATGATAGTTCTCATAGTCATTGACAAGGTTTTGAACTCCCGAAACGAAACTGAATCGCCAACAAATCTGAATCAATAAAATTATCCTTAGTTACGGATACGAACCCGAGTTATCGATAAACTTTCGATGCTTTGGCAGTACAAACCTGTAGCATAGACAAACTGGATATAACTCCGACGTACTAATACGAATTTTGAATTGTCAATAAACCAGAACCGTCGACAAGATCCTGAGGTGTCGATGTAAACCAGAGACATCAATAAATCGAAATCATCGCCTCGATTCTGAGTTGACAGTACAAAGCTATATCACCGTAATCGTTGGCATTATTCTAAAGCTATTCGTAAAAAAATGCCCCATTTATGGGCAGATCAATTGGTTACTAAATAAATTTCCTTGCATCTCATGGATGAAATATGGGAGAGCTTACAGGCATTTTATTTTTAAACTCATTCAACGGAACAGTTTATCGACGATTCCGAACGTCACAGCCTGAGAAGCATTTACTAGACTTGTCTATTACTCGACTACTCGAAGCACTCGTCACTCAAATATTGATATGTGGCTATATGCGGAATTGAACCCGTGATCATGCGAACGATGATCGCATGCACTAAACATCGCGCCACGGTAGGTCACAAATTTTGGTTACTGCACCGTGATAATCATCATCATTTCTTCCTGCATTGGTTTTTCCATGAGTTCTTCGTCAAAAATGAAACTAATGACGCTCCACAACCATCGTATTGGGATGATTAAGCACCGTGCGGTTTGTGGTTGTTTTCTAACCTCAAAAGATCATTTCGGGCAGATCGTTTTTGAGACGATTAAAGAGATTCTATGTGAATCACAGTGTGATCTGAAGACTATACCGGAAGTTGACTATTTGGCATTCTTTGATATTGAAAAAAAACTCTGCCATAACTAAATGGCGAGGAGAGAATACTTTGAAAGCGATGAAACTGTTTTAGATAAGTTTTTTTTGTTTTGAAAAATAGAAAATGAATCTGGTTTTTGGACACAGCAGTTTATCAAAATAATATGTATATAAAACTCTCGAATTGTGAGGAAATTGAGATTGTTGTGAGGAATGACTTTAAGGTACGAAATAAGGTAGCCAAATTCTTTTCTATTTGACAGCAAACGAAATAATCCTGTAAGGTATTGGCAATTCGTTGTCGCCTGTTTCTTTTTTCTCAAACTTCCATATAAGTTTAACGGAAATTGTCACACAGTGAGTGTTCGTTCATTTAAACTGCAAATTAATGACTGCTCTAGTGAATCTTAAATGTCTTGTCTTAAGCTGCTGGTATTTTACTTTCAGTTAAGACTATCTAAGGAATCTACTAATTACTATACTATAATTTCCTTCAAAGAGACACTTTTCTTTTAATACAAACGTTTTGGTTTTTCTACTTACTCGTAATACACAATGAATTCATTAAACTTTCTATTAGAGAGAAGTAAAAAATCAACAATTTTTAAATGATTTTTCAACTCATTATTTTTTGTATTATTAATAAATGCTGTTGAGAAAAGACAAAGCAAAAAAATCACAAATATTTTCAAACTACAAAAGTAGCTTGAGATTATTAGAAGAGCAATGTGTGTGAATTTTTCAAATCGTCTTGAAATCTGTTTAAGCTAAAGCTGATGTCACCCTCTGGCTGGGTATAGAGATAGATAGACAGACAGACAGGCAGACAGGTCTGTATTAAAACAAGTTTTTTTTTTATTTCCTATATTTGTATTTATTTTGTTTTCATTTTTATATTTTTATCATCGTTTTGCGTTGTAGTAGTAATATTTTAAATGTTTATATCATAGAATGTTATAAACAATACCCATCATTTTAATTAACATTTATATTGAAAAATGGAAAAAAGCAAAAACAGAAATATGTGAAGATTTCGTAAGCAAACCTAAGCGGGGGGTTGCTGCCAAGTATTTAGTATTTAGCATTAGTATAATACATTTTTTTTTTGTTAGCACCATTTAGAAATATCGCTTAGATGAGTTCTCAAGATAGAATGCATTATAAAGGGGAAAATGGCCGTTGTTTAAGCAGCGAAATTAGCTATAATATTGCATGAAATAGAAATTGTTCAAACTACAATAAATTGCTGAGCTAAATATATACTATATATTATCAATAGAATACTAAATTCAAAAACAGCCAACCCTTTAAATAAATGCACATATTAGTTGACAATAACATAGTTTAGCTGCATTCAACCAGTGTTGAAATTTCAGTCATGTGAGCCGACTTACATACATTCTGTTAAAAAAAATGCACCGGAAATACATCATTTAAACAGCTCGCTTAAAGGGATTGTCAAAATTATTTTTGTCTCTAAGTTGCCACAACTGTCCTCCATACTGATGCTGAGTTTGAACCCAATTTGACATTTAGTTAGTTTACAGAGGTCGATTTTGTCAGTTCACCTTCATTACAATTTTATTATACAATGACTAACAATATTGAACAGAAAAAAAGAGAATTTGTCTCAAATTTTGCGTTTTAAATGGAATTTCGTGCATCGAATGGCTGAAAATGTCACAGAAGGCTTAAGGTCTACTGACTTCATCAAAACCACATGCATATGGGTGGTAAAATAGATTCAAAATCGGTCGTGATGTCTTCGACTGAATCCAAACATCTTCGACAAAAGTTAGCATAAATAAAGTGGGGGCAATGATGGCTGAAAATGGTCGTTTAAATTAATAACCGGTCATTGACTTTATCAGAACCACATGCATATGAGTGGTACAGTGCACTGAAAAGAAGACGAGATGCCTTCAACTGAAGTCGAATGTCTTCGACTGAAGTCGAACGTCTTTAACTAAAATCGAACGTCTTTAACTAAAATCGAACGTCGAATGTCTTTGACGTCTTTGAATGAACTCGAATGTCTTTGACTGAAGTCGATTGTCTTCGACTGCAGTCGAATATCTTCAACTGAAGTAATTGGCTTCAACTGAAACGGAACTGAAGTTGAAAGTCTTCAACTGAAGTCGAATTTTTCCGCCCGAAGTCGACTGAAATCGAATGTCGTCGACTGAAGTCGAATGTCCTCCACTAAAATCGAATGTCTTCGACTAAAATCGAATGTCTTCAACTGAAACCGAACTGAAGTTAAAAGTTTTCAACTGAAGTCGAATTTTTTCGTCTAAAGTCGACTGAAGTTTGACTGAAGTCGAATGTCTTTGATTGAAGTCGAATGTCTTCGACTGAAGTCGAATGTCTTCGACTGAAGTCGAATGTCTTCGACTGAAGTCGAATGTCTTCGACTGAAGTCGAATGTCTTCGACTGAAGTCGAATGTCTTCGACTGAAATCGAATGTCTTCGACTAAAATCGAATGTCTTCGACTAAAATCGAATGTCCTCAACTAAAACCGAATTGAAGTTAAGTGTTCAACTGAAGTCGAACGCCTCCAACTGGTGTCGAATGTCTTCGACTGAAGTTGAATGTCTTCGACTGGTTAAGTGGAAGAAATCATGACTGAAAATTGTCATTTAAGTTTGAGAAAAATAGCCGCAGAACCTTCTGTGTCTCACAAATAAATTTCCACGATTGTTTGGTTATTGAATATGTTACCATCTGACTAATTCCGAAAGACCTGCATTTTCTCTGAAAACTCGATCGCGTAAAGGTCACTAAAGATCTGCAAGACCGAGTCAATTCCGACTACACATTCACGAGTTTGAAGTTGACATGCAAATCAGTCAGCAAGTTTCGGAGTGGCGTCTACTAACTAAATAAAAAAAAGCATCGCCAAAATTTGGCACAAAATAAGGGTTTGCGCAGGTTGTGTCCACGCAAATGGAAATGGACCGCATTGTCTCGCCCATTGTCATATCCCCCACATAAATTAATCGACTCTCGTAAATTTAATGTTTTCCTTGCAGCAAATACTTGCGAGTACTCAGTTCATTGCTTTATAGTATCTAGGAAAATCTTCCAAGTAGCCAGATAACTTCTGCTATCTCCCGTACAAATTACCGACTTAACTCATGTATTCTTACTTTCATATCTTTCAAGTAGTTCTGAGAATGAAAAAGAAACTTCACTGCCTTATCAATTTCAGTACCTCCCATTCAAAATGATAGATTTGGCAAAATTTAATGATTTCCAATAGCATTCATTTGTAATGCTTGGTAAAATGTGAAAAAATCGACCGGATAAGTCCATTAATTCAAAGCATTTGTGGATAAGAACTTAATGATTAACTACATTATCCTTTTGGCACCCCGTACACTTTTTAACTTATGTTTGATTGGAATAAATGTGGGTTTGTTCATCTGGCAGAAATTTCTGTACTGGTGTTTTCTTTCTGACGAGCCAGCATAATTCAAAACAAAACACTCTATGTCTGATTTTCTCAATACATAAACGTATGTAGAAATGCTTGAGCGCCATCTATAAGACACTAGTTGATCTATTCCCTAAACTACCGCTGGCACATAAATAAAACCCAAATTTTGGTTGCAATCGGAAGAAAGCTAAAGGAGCCTAGTAGAACACACAGATGTGCATTAATTTTTACATATAAAATGGAGAATTCAATGTGAAAATCAAAACAATCGAAAAAAAACCAGACAAGTGAAGAAAAGAAAATTTGAAAAATAGTTACAATGTAGTATTTCATCGATTTCTCTGTGGTTTTTAACCATAGGAAAGCTTTTACTGTGACTGTAAGATTTATTTTTACATCCAGCCGAAATCGGTTTGGCCTTCAAATGATCTTAGAAATTAAGTTATTAAAACGGATAGTCGTTGTAAGCAATATCTTAGAATTTCCCTTTCATTAAAGGTGCCACTATTAACAACTTCGACTGTATGTAGAAATGCCTCGAGCGCCATCTATAGTACATTAATTGAGCTACTCCGTGGACTATCGCCGACATATAAGCAAAAATCTATCAAAGCTGAGTTGCAATCGGAAGACTGCTGAAGGAACCAATGTAGCAATGTCTTAGAGTATCATTTTTATAAAAGCTGCCACTTTAGAGAATTTCGACTGTATGCAGAAATGCCTCGAGCGCCATCTATAGTACATTAATTGAGCTATTCCGTGGACTATCGCCGACACATAAGCAAAAATCTACCAAGCTACGTTGTAATCGGAAGAACGCTGAAGGACTCAATGTAACAATATCTTAGATATCATTTTAATAAAATCTGCCACTATAGAGAATTTCGACTGTAGGCAGAAATGCCTCGAGCGCCATCTATAGTACATTAATTCAGCTATTCCGTGAACGCTGAAGGATTCAATGTAGAACACACAATGTAAATGTAAATATGGAATAACAAATTTTCCCTGCCAGCTTCTTAGCTTTTACTGACAAGTAATTTGCATTTAAATGACCTAACTTAATAATAAACCGCCATTGTAATAGCAGTCAATGGGAGCAGCTCTGTACAATTTCGCAAAATGATAATTCGTTAATAAATTATTTCCTCAAAAAAAGTAATCAGTGAAAGCACCATCACAGCAAGCAGGATTAAACCACAAGTACAAAAACGAGACATGACATTTTGGGTGTGTCAAGCCACACAGGATAACGTTTAGCTCTTTTTTTCTTTGTTGTTTTTTTTTTTGGATTGAGTACTGCAACTTCCGGTATAAGTAAAACGATAGGAAGCAAAGCAATGAAGCAAAAAAAAAGCCAACACTGTTAATACTCGTTTTCTAACCAAACACAGCGATGAAAGGGCAGCTGCCGTTTAAGTTAAGTCTCTGCCTTCCGCCTATTTCATGCAATAGATAGCCAGTCTAACAGAGGTGTTACGGTTGTGGTGACTTATAAACCACCAGTCATGTGGACTAAATTAAATTGATATCACTTAAAGACAAAGCTTTAGCACTTGCGGGGTAGTTATTTATTTGTTAACATGCTTTTAGAGACACCGTAACAAATATCCTTTGTAGTAAAAGTCTTTAACGCCTTTTCTATGCCTTACCTTAACAGATTTTAATAATTCCTATCTACCCCAAGTTAGATCCTTTACGACCTGTGCGTAAGCGAGTGTTACTGATACATTAAAGGATATGAGCACGAGCGTCTTGTACCGTAAATACCATTATTATCCTTTTAGGTAATTAGAAGAGCATGAGAACTGCTCCCAAACGAAAGGCAGTAAAAGTTTGCTCATATTCCAAAAGAAATAAAGATAAAGAGAGAGCGATGGAGAGAGAGAGAGGGAGAGAAGAGGGATTCAAGGATGTAGTAATTTGTTAAGGAATGAGATTTAAGTCGAATTAAACTTGTTCTATTGACAGGCAAGGGAAAAGAGATTACTGCACCCACACACAAGTGATTAGAAGTAATTAAATTGAGTGGCAATAATTCTCTCTGAGCTAACCTATTAAGTAAATTAGTTTTAATGGACAGAAAGGCGAACGATGATGATACAATCGCAAAATATTTATACCAAGCAATGTAATGTAATGTAAATATTTATACCAAGGATTTCATGGATTTAAGAAAATTATAAGCACGCAAAGTACTTTACACCTATAGCACCAAGGAATTACATAGCAGACTGGATTTTAAACCATCGGCAGGCATTGGATATTTCGCAGAGAAATTCCCATCAGTGAGAGAACCAGCAACCAGCATTCTCCACTGGTTGTCTTAGCAACTTTTTAAACTATTTAAAATTTTCATATAGTTGTGATTTTGCAGCTTATCGCTTTAGAAAACCGTACGTTTAGCTGATTTTCTGAATTCAATCATGATTATCGTTCGATCCTCTATATGAATTCTGTAAAGGCTGTCCAACACTGGTTGCGAGGAAATATCAACACTGTGTGAGTACTGATATTGCAAGTACGTCATGTAACTTATCGTGAAATTAAGGCATTAATTTCAATCGCATACATTTGCAACTTGTTATGAAAATTTGACGAACAAAGAGATTTCTTCGCATCAGATATCGCATATTTTGACAGCCATTTACGATCTCTGACACGGTTGTTAGTACGATATGCTGATCACAGAACAACAATTGTTGCAGATTTTCCGCTTAAAGTTGCCAATAGGCAGGAAAATGTGGTCAGGGAAATATAATATAATATAAGATGTTGATAATATAAGATGTAGTAAAAAGAAATCTATTATTTTTGCATGACATTGAAGGCTTTATTTAGCATAGTTAGACTGATCCAATTTAGATCAAATTCATATCGCTTTCTTCGATAACTCGTTGCCATTTTGGAGGCAGTTTCATTAGTTTTCTTTTACGAAAATCCCCGGCCCTTTTGGAAAAAAATAAACCTGAAAAGCCGCTTTTCACAAACTTCACTCAAGGAGAATTTTTCACCAGCAAAATTATTCGCCATAGACAGAAATAGGCGGCAATTCCTCGGTTTAAACCATAAGCTGAATGCACAAGAATCTCCTAACCAAGCCCCCAGAAATTCTGATTAAACACTATCGGTGTGTTCGATCTGGCGTTGCCCTGATGGAACACAAATCCTCTCCCACTGACTAAAGCTGGCCTCATCTAGGCGATTGATTCCTTCAGACAATTCAATTGTTGGTAATACACATGTCAATTTTCTTTGACTATTATCAGATAATAATTAAAGAATATTAAACGGACGTTGTAGGACGTCTGGGAGAGACAATTTGTGAAAAACTCATAAGTTTTGTTCCACGCTAACGGATCGAAATAGGCGGTAATCCATCAGTTTGAAGTACTCTGAACTGGATGATCAAGAATCTCCTAACCAAGCTCCCAGAGAATCTGATGAGGCACTATCAAAGTGACCGACTTCATGTTGTCACGATGAGTAAATCTGGGCGATTGCTTCCTTGAGACGGTTCAATTGTTGAAAATACATGCCGAAGCTAGGAGTGTTCTGATAGCTTTTTTTTGATTATCGCAGTGTTGTGCCCTCAAAATTCTTGCCAGAAGATCGAATGATAAATAACGAATATTAAATGGGCGTTATAGGACATCTGAGAGAAAACATTTGTGAAAAGAAAAACTCATAAATGTTGCACCGCGCTAACGGACCGTCTCACAAGGCCAACATAATGAACAAAGGTCTGGCCAGAAACGATAGGATTCATAGAAAACCTAAAGT
The DNA here is from genome assembly GCA_019455685.1 of Philornis downsi. NCBI lineage: Eukaryota > Metazoa > Arthropoda > Insecta > Diptera > Muscidae > Philornis > Philornis downsi. The sequence goes on along the minus strand of JAHXMU010000708.1, from coordinate 1,663,636 downwards.
TCAAACATGACAATATTAATGTATGTTATTTTTCTATAGCTACCCCAAATACATAGAAATGCCACGAGCGCCACCTATAGTACATTAATTGAGCTATTCGATAAACTATCACGGATACATAAAGAACAATCTGATAAAGTTTCATAGCAATAGAAGGAACTTTAAAGGAACCTATATTCAATACACAGACTTACATTAATTTATATACGCAATAGTGAATCTTTGGTACCAACCTCTTAGCTTTAACTAACAAGTATTTGAACATAACTTATATTGAAACCAACTTAATAATAAATAACAATTTTCATTGAAAACATCACAAGCATTCACTTAGGAATCTGTGTTGATATTGAAAAAAACCAAAGGCTTTCAAACAACGAATGTTTTTTGCATGTTTCGCGTAAGTTAATGCTTACGATGTTGTTCGAGTCTGTGCAATCAAGATAGAATTCTCATTAAGTTGAGAGTTTCAGAAACATAAACATTGAGAAAATTTTCACAATTACCATTCCAAGTCTGCTGATACGTGGATACGAAATAGCTATACAGATAGCTTGAAATTAAGAGAATATAGGAACCTTCACGAAAGTTCGGTTCCGTTTAGGTTTTGAGATTGTAAACTTATTTAAAGTGCGTTAGAAATTTGTTTTTGATTCATATTATAAACAAAAATTCGCCACATACATTGATTGGTTTTCTTATCCGAAACGAAGTTAGAAACTTACATTGGTTCTGTCGAAAGATAATAGAATATATTATAGAAAGATATAGAATATACTCCTAGTTTTATGCAGTTTCGTTTTTTGAATCTAAATCTCAAATGAAACTAAATGAAGTTTAATTTCTTGACAGAGCAAAAGAAATGACGCCAAACTGCGAAAGGTAAAAATGATTCGAATAAGTTATTTTCTAAATTTACGATAAGCCGTCTTTTAGAAACTTTCTCAGCCACTCGAAAATTTTGGGATTTTTTTTGTTTTATTGAAAATTTTCGAATGATAGGTAAAAAAAACATATAATAAACTGCAACAGAATCAAAATTGTTTCCAATTTCGTTTCGAGTGTAAAAATACAAATTAAATTTGTTTGTAATTTCGTTTTGGTTGTATGAAACAAACAAAAATTCAATACAATTTTGATTCGGTAGACGAAATCGCAATAAAAATTTTATATATTTTTGATTTTGATTCTAAAAGCTGGAAGTATTTAAAACTATTTTCGAATTTAATTACGTTTCGGTGAAATTCTCTGTGAGAACATCATTTTAGAAAAACTTCTTTAATCAAGATTTGCGAAAAGCAAAGCAAAATAAAGAAGAAGTTCGAATACACAGACCGACCAAAACACAAACAAGGTGAAAAATATAAAATTTCTAATATTTAGCCAAAACTGAATACACGAATTCACAGACCGAACTAAACCCAAGCAAGTGGAAGAGTATAAAACTTCCAATATTTAGCAAAAACTGACAAATTCGCTACAGAAGTTTGCAAATGGTCAGAAAAGGAGATTACATGTCAAAATACTTTATCTTCACAAAGCTCATCTTATCATTAAACTCATCATATTCCATAAAAACGTCTATTGTTTTCACAGCAAAAGATTTTGCAATCTAGGCTTTGCAGTGTTCCATGTTTATTTCATTTTATAGCCCTTTAAAAGATTGCGATTTTGAAACTTTTCCCAGACATTTAATTTTTAGAATTTCTTTCCAGAAGTCATATCATCCTCCATTTCTCTACATCTGCTGGTGCCTTCTGATACATTAACATTTCATTCAAATCACAGCTGCCATTTTAGTTAAAATTCAAATCCAATTCAAGGCGTTATCACTGCTACAACACTCAGAAATGTGTTTAAAATTTTTAATTACAAATTACTTGGCGTATCATTCCACTCCTCTATCTCTCGTTCTCGTTGCCTTGACAAACAAAAAACTTGAAAAAAGCAAAAACAAAATAATTAAATAGATTTATTACACACAGGCACAAACAACAACTACCACTCAAAAAAGGTGTCATAACTTCTACAATTAGTTGATAGAAGATTTCCAAACAAAGCGTAAGTACATCCGCAAAAATAAAAAGTAACCCCAGCATTTTAAATAAAGAAATGTTTAATTGTATCTAATGAGAAAGGCGGAAGTTCACAAATAAGAAACTTTCTTTTAGAAACGTAATAAAATGCATGTGAATTTTTTTTTTTTACTAGAAATTGCGTAGTTTTACTCTCTTTCATTTTACAATAATGTGGGAACAAACAAACAAAAAAAAAGGAGAAAGTCAAAGCGTTTGGTGGTCTATTTTAACTGAATTATGGTATTGGAATTCACAAAAGCCAATAGAAAAGGAAATTTAAACTAAGATAACAATTTGAATAAAAGAATTTTTTGAATGTAAAAAGTAATCTGGATTTTAATTTGGTACTTGGCAAATATTTTCAATGAAAGATTTTTTATTATAGTTTGGACGGAATCTTGCTGATGTAACCAGACCTACAACCAAAAAAAAAACAACAATCCCGTATGCTAGGAGCCATTCCGATTGTTATAAAGGGTGTCAAAACAAGAACGCAGGATTTAAATTGAATTGAATTGTTTCTCTGGCTGAACGACATGTGGCGCCGTCTTGTTGAAACCACATGCCCTCCACATTCATTTCTTCAATTCTAGGCACGAAAAAACGATAACGAACATCATTGACTGTTTGCGCTTGACATGCCTCATTTTCATAAAAAAAAGGTCCAATGATTTCTCCAGCCCAAAATCCACACCACACAGTGACACGTTGAGGATGCATTTGTTTCTCGTGAATCACTCGAGGATTTTCCTCACCCCAAATGCGACAATTCTGCCTATTGACGAAGCCATCAGCATTTTCATGTTGTCTCTCCAATACCCAATTAACGAATTCCCTTCGCTGTCCATGGTCAGATGGCTTCAGTTCCAGAGTCAGTTGAACTTTGTATGCATGAAGATGCAAATCTTTCGTCAAAATTCGCTGCATAGTGGATTTGGTGACACCAATTTGCTGAGCTCGGTGTCGAATTGAGGTGGATGGAGTTTGAGCGACATCATCACGTACAGTTGCGACATTTTCGGTCGATCGACCTGGTCGAAGGCGCTTTGTTGTCTTTACATCACTAACAGACCCAGTTTTGGCAAATTTATCCATTAACCTCTTTACAGTTGACCCTTTTGGAGCACTATTGTGACCTCAATTTGATCGCAATTTACGAACTGTAGTCTCAAAACTTTCACCATTTTGGTAAAACAATTTCACAATGAGAATCCGTTGATCATTCGTGTAGCGCTCCATTTTTACTAACCTCGTACCTTCTACTAGCAAGCAATAACAATTGTTCAAATGTCAAACAATGACACTTCGAATGGCGCCAAATTTAAATCTTGAGTTCTTGTTTGGACACCCTTTACTTAGATAAGCAGTGGACGTGGTTATTAACAAATACTACAAATTCGAATCGTTGCTAGAAAAATTAGTAATATCTACAAGGGCGGTTCCAAAACTAGTCTACCTAATAAATAAAACACAAAAAATACATAAACAGGGTGTCCGTCGGGAAAGTATACTACTTTGTTTTGCCGCCATTATGGTAAACATTAGTCTTGACAGTTCATATTTGGCAGTCGTGAAATAGAGACGTGGCAAATTTATTATGGAAAAATATTCGATAAACCAACGTGCCTTAACTCTTAAAACATTTTATCAAAATCAATTATCGATTACTGTGACGATGACAAAGTTACGTGGAATTTTTGGGACAAACAACGTACCAACAAGATGCACTACTTATCGCGTAGTGATTGACTTCGCAGAAAGAGGGTCTGCAGCTGATAGGGCCAAGCATGAAGCACAACGCACTGCAAGATCGGCTGAAAACATTACTGCAGCTCAAGAAAGTGTTCAAAACAATCCATCAACCACAATTCGACGCCGTGCTCAGGAGCTTGGTCTTCAAACAACAACTTTGGCCACAATTTTGCACAAGAATTTGCATTTCTTTCCATTTAGGATTCAGTTGGAACAAGAGCTCCTTCCGCAAGAACATTTACTTAATCATCAGTCAACTTTGCATCCATTAAAAGCGACAGTCTGGTGTGCAATTTGGTCAGGAGGAATCATTGGACCTTCCTTCTTTGAAACGGCGTAAGGGAAGCGATATCGTGATATGATTGAAAACTTTTTAACGCCACAACTGGATGCTTCGGGCTTGGCTAAAATGTGGTATCAACAAGACGTTGCCACATCGCATACAGCCAGGATTACAATGGAGTTACTGCGAGACCTCTTTCCACAACAAGTTATTTCAAGAAATGGTGATGTTGATTGGCCTCCACGGTCACCTGATTTGACTGCTCCGGACTTCTTTTTGTGGGGATATCTGAAAAGCAAGGTTTATGCAAACAAGCCAGAAATGCTTGAGCAACTCAAACAAAATATTCGTGATGAAATTAATGAAATACCGCGTGAAATGTGTGAGAATGTAATGAAAAATGTACTCAAAAGGGCTCGCATTTGTGAGACTAACAGAGGCGAACATATATCTGATATTTTATACCATACATAATTGCCGACATTAAATACAACATTTACCAATATAAGATCCATTCTGTTTCATTTAATCAAAAATTATAAACAAACAAAGTAGTATACCTTCCCAAGGGACACCCTGTATTTATTGCATTTGTTAAATTTCTTTAGTTTACAAACTGACGACGAAACAATCAAAAAAAAAAAAAATCATAAAATTGTAATCTTGTACTAAAGTAAACCTTCATTGAAATAATGAATATTTTCATATAAAATATGGAATTCAAAAATAGCAAAAAGAAGCTGTAAGACTAGACTAAACACAACAAATTAAAAAAAGAAATAACAAAAATTAGGTACTCGTAAATTGATCTGTGACGCAGTGGGAAAACGAACGATTGGATTGCCCTGCCGAATCAACGATTTGTGAGTATAAATAAAATATTTAGACATAAGAAAGTAAAGTGAAATAACTCGTGCGACATCTATCGTCTATTTATTAAGTTAACCTAGAAAACCATCCTCAATATGTAAGACGCCGCTTTGCGACATGTCAATACAATTGCATTAATGGCAGGGAATCATACACTCAACACACAAACACAAATTAATTATTGATTTTTACTTATATAATAAATTGTAAGAAGAAAGAAACTCGATCGATCTTCAGATTTATAAAAATTTGCATTGATTTGAAAACAAAATTGCAATTATTTTCATATATCGTATCTGTTTTGTCGGCCAAGTATTCTTATCATATTGTTTATTTTCTAATTAATTGTGTAAAACTATGATCATAACACTGTGAGCACTTAAAACCACATAATAATGAAATATTTTGTTTGTCCACCTCGTTGCAATGAAGGCGAAATTGAAACGATATTAATTTATATAGAAAAATAGACGACATGTCGACTTGAATCTGTATCAGTGGTATAACCACAAGCGTATACTCGTACCACATGGGATATACTCGTACAAGCATATGACTAACGTCCTTTATACTGAGAGTATTCAGGCTGGTTTTCGTCAACGCCGAAATTTATAAGTGTTTTCTTTTTCTGCTAAAGACAGCCCATCTGGCTGAGTAGATTTAATAAAGTAAAAATAATAATTCTCCATATCAATCTGTATTGCCGTTGGAAATCGAACAATCCGATTGCCTGCACAATGGATAAGTCGGAGATAATACAACATTTTTCATATGTTAATTAAGGTCCCCTAGAAACCATCCCCAATGTGTAGGTTATAACTTTCTAAAATTTCAAGGCAATCGCATGTACGAAGTGAGAACCTATGCTCAACATACAGACACAGATTAATTTCTGATTTTTATTTATAAAAATTTGAAAATAAAATGCGCTATACACCGATTATTAATGAAATTCCTGCATTGATTTAAAGAAAATTTGTTGTTATTTCACAATCTATGACACATTTCATGGAATTGAGCAACATTTTAGCAAATTTTTCGAACACGTTGTTCTTTATTTGATGTAAATTTGTTATCGTCAATTTGGGCTAAATGTTCCCTAAAGTATGGCATGTAATTATTAGCAAGATTTTGAAACTAATATAAACATTATTTCCACATACATAAATGCCGTGTTTTTCAATTAAAATTCTTAATATTGTTTGAGAATCTAGAATTTAAAATTGAAAATTTTATGTTTGTAGGGAATTTGCCCATCTAGATTGGGAATTCTCTGGAATGTAGTATTACAAAATATTACAACTTATCTGCTATGGAGTATCATCTACGTAAATATTGAGTCTGTGTACGTACCTGTAAAGATATAAGAAAACAACAAATAATTAATCAAGTATATCACAATAATCTAAAAGTGCTGCCAAGTTAGTGATAAATGTAAACCAATGTTAACATTCCTAAATATAAATGTATAAAGCTGAGTTCACAATGGCAACCATAATTCCGTTTTTGTCCCATCCCATTCATATTATATAAATCGTTCGTTTTTTTCGGGGGCCAAAACAGAATTTACGCTAACGTCTACCACATTTTTGTTCTAAACAAAGCGTTTTTTTCCCCTAATTTCAGAATTATTAATGAGAATTGAAATAATTTCTTTTCCCAGACTGAAATTTGAACAATAATTTATCCCTGTTATATATGAATTATTTAAACATATGTTTCAACAATTTATTAATAACCGGAGAAGATATATTTTAAAATGTAAAAAAAGATGCCACCTGTTTAGTGCGTGCGAACCAAATACATATAATAATATTTTTATCAAGTCCGAATAAATTAAAACAAAAAAGTGTTCCATAATGTTGACTTGGTCCTCATATTCTCAAAGGCAACATAAAACTAAATTTGCGATGGTACTGGGTTAGAGCAGCAACGTTTCTGTATTTGAGAAAACGTAACGAACACTTTCGTATAAATTTGTTGCACGCGTTGCGAATGCCTGACCAAAGCGTTGCTATCATTGTGAACGTAGCTTAAATATACCAAATACGAGATGTAGCATTACAATTATTTCGTTTAAATGACTAGACTTGTGTAATATTTATATATAAAAAGTGTTAATGTTTAAAACATGTCTTCTGTACATGAATTTGCCATAGTTGTTTATACTCAAATTCGATTGGAGAAACTATTTATGAGAGAATTTCTGCAAATATTTGAATTAACTAAATTGTCCACATCAAATTGTTGTGTATGGAATCTAGGCAGCAAATTCCCAAATTCGAAGGTATGCATAAATAACGGCCTCTTGCAAAGTCTTTTTTGTAAAAATGTTCTTAAATTCTAGGAAAACTCTTCATTAAATTGATGATTTTCTGCAGCAATATGGAGATTCCTAATCTTAACCAGACCTTTCACCGACACAGCATTTTACGACGTTTATGAATATAAATATTCTTTATGAGATGTCAGATGACAGTTTATAGTTATTACAAAAAGACGTCACCATTCTCCTAGGGGGGAAAATAAGTTAATTTTTGCTATAATTTTTTAAAATCTTTCCTGAATGACCTTTTTGATTCTCACAACATAATATTCTTAAAATGCTGAATTTCGAAAAGGAAAATCATATTTGCAGAAATTATTTCCAAAGTCATCGTTACGGAAAGTTGTCCACGAAAGCGGTCCCAAATCTAACAAAGAAGACACAAAAAAATTGGATAAAACTTTCTTCATCTTTCGAAATAATTTCCTTTTAAATCGATACACTTTTTCCAGCGACATTCAATAGCTTCTATAATCTGTTTATAGTAAGGACTGGCGAACTCCTTAAAATATCCATGAACTCCACATCCTTATTGTTGGCAAATCTTTTATTATCGAGCCATTTTTGCAAGTTTGAAAATAACAAATAGTCCGAGGGTGATAAATCTGGCGAATAAGATGCGTGATGAAACAATTCGAACTTTAATTCATTAATTTTGGCCAAGTGGATGTGTGAACTGGAGCATTGTCTTCATGAAACAACACTTTCTTTTTCGCCAAATGTGACCTTTTTCTCATAATTTCATCACCTAAACGCTACAATAAATTAGCATAATATACGCCGTCCTTTCTGAAGATAATCAATGAATATAACCCCAGGCGCATCCCAAAAAAAAAGACGCCATGACCACGCCTGCAGATGGAATCGTCTTTGCCTTCTTTAGACACGATTCTCCCCCTCCAATGAACTGCTCTTACTGTTCTCTTATCTTGGTGTCAAGTAGTGGACCCATTCCTTATCCATGGTTATAAGTCGACACAAAAATTTGGCTTTATTGCGATGAAACATCACCAAACATTCTACTGAAACATTTTCAGGACGCTGTTTTTTGTTCTCTTGAAAGCAAATGCGGCACCCATCTTGCTCATAGCTTTCTCATATTCAAATTTTCGGTCGATATGCGATTTATAGTTTTTTTTTTTTTTTTTTTTTTTTGAAATGACTGTCATTTCAGTTCAGATCATCCAATACCATTTTGTGGATTTTCTTAAACGTGTCTGTCGTGGACATTTCAATTGACCGACCACTATGGTATTCGTCTTGGCAGCTCGTACGGCCTCGTTTAAGCTCTACTACCCAATATTTTACAGTCGTAAACGAGGGAACAGGCACCCCCAGATTAGAATTTTCTTCTTCTTCTTAGGTGGCGACTGGAATAGACATATCACATCATTTTGGCGATGTCAATTGGCCGCCAAGTACATGCTATTTAGACTTTTTTTGTGGGGCTACGTCAAATACCGTGTTTACTTGGATAATCCCCAAACCTTGGAGAATTTGAAAACCAACATTTGCCAAATTAATGCCGAGATACCTCTCGAAATGTGCTAAAAAGTGGTCGAAAACTATCTGAAAACGATTCACTGCTGCAACCAATCCAGAGGCGGTCACTTAAATGACATTGTATTTCGTACATAATGACAAGGTCAAAGCATTATAATGAAATCAAAGTTTCATTGAAATCATAGATTTATGTGTGTATTATTTAGCTTTACCTTTGAAACCGAAAAATGGTTAACCCTGTACTTTTGACTATGGTTGTATAATCTTCAGCCAGGGTAAACATTTGGTGTCTGGCCACTTCTTCTTAGGTGGCAACTGGAACATAACATATCTCATCTATTATACGCCGCCCGTAGAAAATAATTCCAAACGTTTCGATCTTCTGCGCTTCTCCTCCACCAATTCGTCACACCAAGTTTTGATAGTACTTCAAAAGCCTGGTCTTACCAACGGAGTTTTGGGCGCCTCTTCTGCGTCGTTCATCAAGTTCGCTGTCAAAAACTTTCCGTGGCGGATCAAATTAGAATCTAGCTGGGCTTTAATATTGGTTGCACTGAAACCTTTCAAATGGAAATATTGAATTGCATAACGTTGAGCAATTTTTTCGATATTTACAAATTCACTGAGATTGTTTACTTTTGATGGTTCAAATAAAAACTTCAAACATATGTTTTATAAAGTTGCCACATTTCACCAAAATAATTTTTTTTTTCAGGTTGGCTAGTTTTGGGACCGCTCTCGCAAACTAAAATAAAGCTTTTCATCGAATTGATGAATTTCCACGTCGATTTGCCATTGTTTTACAACCATTCTAATTGAAAACAGTTTTTTATCCAAATATTCATTGGAACGATGGAAATTTGTCAAATTTCGCAAGTTGATTTGTTTATAAATTTGCCGTCAATGAAGAATTTACATCATCTTGAAGCAAATGTTTCCTCAATAAACATTCATTGAAGTACAGGGTTGCCCATATTCGACGGACCCATCTGGCAACGCC
>JAHXMU010000708.1:1622337-1653424 GCA_019455685.1 Philornis downsi | reverse complement strand
TTTTTTTTAAAACATGGGTCCGTCGAATATGGGCAACCCTGTACTGACATCTATGATTATGATATGATTATCGAACAGGGTTTATGATTGAAATAACTACATACAAGGCAATGTTGGTCTTTCATAAAACATTGTTTATGGTAAATTAAATAATTTATATCAATTAATTTAAATTAATTAATTTAATCTAATTACAAATTAAATAATTTGCCACTGAGTCCTCCTTTGTTCTGCAAAGTATTTAAAAACAAAGACTATAAAGCATTCAATGTCCAACCAAAATTCAGTAAATAACACAATATTATTAAGTGTTTCCTCCTCTCCGCCTACTCAAGTGTCATTGAACAAAGTCCTTGCTTGCAGGCATCATTGTCCTTAGCTGAAAATGCCGGGTGATGACTGTTTTATTTATCCCCTTAATTGAAAGGTCATCGAAACAAACAGCAACAATAACATCTTTCTTAAGTTGTCATCTCTGAAAATCTGTAAATTCTCTTCCACTCTGGCTAAAGCCAAGTTGTTCTTCTATGTGTTCCCCCCCTATAATCGAATTGTGGATTGATCGGCATCCGTTGTGTATTTTCTTATACATCTTTTACAGATGTTTATTATTAATCAGTAAGGAGACATGACATGAAACAAATTGACCTTTTTTCTTGTCTCTTTGCACATCATAAAAAAAGTACTTGTCAACATATTTTTAAAAAGGTTATTTCTTTATTTTTATTGCTGTTGTTGTCGCTGCCAATTTGTTGTTATTTATCGTTGTCGCTGCTCAAGTAGCGTCTGTTTACAGTTCCACTTTTAGATATTCCATATCTTTTATATGATATATCGTATGGTGTTGGGAATGGTCTGTCTTGGTGTCGGCCAAGTATTCTTTATCATATGACCGCCAGAGAATTGTTTATTTTCTCATTGATTGCGTGAGATTGTGATCATAAAAAACAAAACGTGCAGCACTTGAAAATATATAATAATGAAATCCTTTTGTTTATCCGTATCGTTGTAATGAAAGCGAAATGCAAACATAATTAATTTATGTGGAAAAATTGGCAGCCCTCTGCCCGCCTGTCTGTCTGATTGCCATAAACCGCAAGTAAATGACCGCCGTTCTTCGTACTGGGTATATTCATATTTTATGTGACTGTTTTTTGTCAGCCTTGACTTCCCAAAGCGTTGCGTCTTTTAAAGAATGCCCATCTGTCTGATTAAGTTTGTCCGCCAGCCTTATAAACATTTAAAGCTTAATTTTTTATTATATATACTGTTAGCTACTAACTTAGACCACAAATTTTATGCAAAACAATTCATAACAATAACATTTAGTTACAAAAAATACCGCTAATTCTTTTTTCAATAAAACTTCTCTTAATGATTGTGATATAATAATCCCTCCTTATAACTTATTAGTTGTACTTTAATGACATTTTTATACTCTAACTTCTTAAAACTGAATATTGGCCTCGTACGAAATTCCGTTTGATCGCTTTTGCCTTTATTTCTAAACAAAGAAATGTCACAAAAGGAGGGCTAATTTGCAAGAGTTTAGTTAATTTTCCCCCTTGAAAGGATTTTCAAATTGCGGCCGAAATTTAGTCAATAAAAATTCGTCTAATGATCATAATTATATTTTATAGTATTATTATTATTACTATTATATATCAGTTACATTTTACTGAAATTTCTATACTCTGACTTCTTAAGGCTAAATATTTACCTCAAACGGAAATCCGTTAGATCACTTTTTCCTTTGTTAATTTGCAAATCCTCCCATATTACTAGCGAAATTTATTCAATATCAATATTCAATATTCAAGTTAATTTCATTTTAATGAAATTTCTATATTCTAAATTCTTAAGACTGAATGTTGACCTCAAACGGAATTCCGTTAGATAACTATTCCCTTTATTAATTTACAAGAGCTGGAAAAAATGTTGTTAATTTTTTTCCTATAAAATTCCTTTAATAATTGATCCATAATTCTTATAACAGATAAATTCTATTTTGACGAAATTCTTTTTATTTTAACTTCTTAAGAGTGGTATTGACATTAAACGAAAATCTATTTTCAAACGACATCAAACGAACATCTATTTCAGCATCTTAAGGCTATTATTGACATCATACGGAATTCCGTTTGGTCATTTTTCCACTTCAAAGCAAAGGAAAATGTTGCCATTGTTACTTAAGACAACCCTGTATTAACTTCGCTAATTTGTGCCACCTGCGACATATCATGCAGAGAACGTTATGTCAACCCATCACCGGATAAGTGGATGCATCAGAAACATCTTTTTATCATACATTATGTATTAACTTAGCTGGTATTTGCAGGAAAATTAATATTTTTCGGTATGTTTTACAACGAATTTGCTTTTTCAAGCGTCGCTTAAAGCCCAGATAATATTCTTCATTTGTCCACTAACTTTCTGGCAAGAATTCCCCGCGCACAAACAATACTGCGATTGCCCAGAAAATGATCATTATTATCTTAACCTTTGATCGACTTTGCCTCGGTTTTTTTTTCAGTTTCGATTCAGTTCGAAGGCTTCTTTCTGAAGCTTGTTGATTGGTTTGTTAGTCATACATAAAAATTCATATCTCATCATCAATTATAATGCATTTTATGACTATGGGTTCGGCATTGGAATCGAAATCTAGTATGTCTTCAACGAAGAAGAAAATTCAAATCTTCCAGAACTAGTGGAGTGCTAATGCGTTTCATACCCAAATAATCGTTCAAAATGATACAAATTGGTTTGTGAGACTTAGAAATATAGGGTGATATTTTAAGGTTTAAGTTTTTCGGGTTGGCAGCACTGGTTGGTAATGGTGTCTAAACGTCATCTTTCAAAGTGAAAAGTGTACAGTATACTCTGGTTTTCATCGTGGGAAAATTAACAAATGAGCAACGATTCCAAACCGTTGAAATTTACTATCAAAATTCGCGTTTTGTGACAAATGTGCAACGTTTAATACGACCATTTTATGGTCGCCATAATTGACCTGCTGAATCAACAATTCGTGCTGTTATCTCCAAATTTCACACCAAATTTACTTTGTTGGATATAAAACAATCGAATCGCATGCGTAGAGTGCGTACCGAAGAAAATATTGGAGCCGTAGCGACCAGTGTTAATGACGATCATGAAATGTCAATTCATCGCAGTTCTCAGTGATTGGACATTTATTTTACTCAACCACAAGGAATTTTTTTTTTGCCCCAATTGGCTGAGTTGAACACGCCACATTGCTTGTGAAACAATGGATATGTCTGAGGGATGAATTTGATGAGCAGCTTATCTCTCGATTTGGCCCCCAAGATCTTGCGATTTAACGCCTCTTGATTATTTCTTGTGGGGTTATGCCAAATCGTTAGTCTATGTGGACAAGCCGAATACTATTGAAGCCTTAAAGAATAACATAACACGCGTTATTCGTGGAATACAGGCCGAAATGTTCCAAAAAGTGACGAAAAATTAGACCTTTCGAATGTACATTTTGAGACGAAGCCACGGACAACATTTACATGAAATTATCTTTAAAAGTTAAATGGCAAAGACCAATTGATCGACTCCAATTAAAAATTTTAATACATGACGCAAATTTTGGTGTTTTATTCATTTAAAAAAGCCTATGATTAAAAAATCACCCTTTATTAGATGATATCTCTGTCAAACTTAAATGATGGATTTGGATGGTATATCCTTTAACGATATTAGTTAAAATTGAACATGTTAATAGCTGACCAGAGCGAGACATATACTCCACCTTTTCCATACCGCGTCTATATGCAGTGTACCACTTAATGGATATTCGGCCCATTAATTCATTTACAATACAAAATTTTATATAAATTCTATGTCCGATATTTCGATCTGTATTAAAAATCGCAAAACTCACATGAGATAAACTGACAAAATCAAATACTGCAAACATACTAAATGACAGATAACGCCCAAACTCCCCGTCCGTGTAAATGACAGTTGGGGCCAAACTTAACATTAGAAAAAATTTTCATAATGTTTTAAGAGGGCTTTTTAAATGGTCAATTCCTTGTAATTTTTGGACAGAGTGTTATATATATAAATAAAGTTTAGTCACGTATAATGAAATTTACCTCATTTTCAGAAAACTTAAACTAAGAAAATTTCAAATTTTCTACCAAAAATTTTAAATATTGCTCAACTGTTTTTATTCAATTTAATTTATGCCACCTTTCGCATGCTAAAATACTAAGCCTACCCAATTTTATAAATATGCAAAATACATAAACCCAAGAGCACGAATAAACAATAAAAATCAACAAAACAAACAAAAATTAACAAAGGGGTAATTAAAAAAAGGGATACATCACACGTTTGTGGTCCTTTTCTTCACTTAACTTTTTATACAGGAAAAAAAAAAACAATTATTAAATTTCTCGACCAAACAATCGTTTTTCTTTTCTACAATTAAAACTACTTCTCGCACATTATTTTATAATTTCCAACCCATTACAGTTTAATTATTCAACAATTTACTGGGTCCTTGAGGACCAACCTCCACTCCCACTGCCTGCCGTCACGTCACGGTAGCAAAAGGTGTTGCAGAGAACAACTGTTTGTTTATTCCCATAATTATTAAGTAATCAAATGCTCTACTCATCTAATCAACATTTAAACAAACAGCTCAAAATAACAACAAACAAACACATAAACGAATGAAAGGATGAAAGGAAATCTCCCTCAAAAAAAAAAAACGAAATGAAATCACAACGTGAACTCTCATTAAGGGTTTAACGAGCTATAGAACAAAAACAAAAACACTGTCGTTTACTGCGACGCCGCCATGCCAAGAAACCGGTAGCTGCAAACAAAACAACAAATAATGGACCATTTTTAACATGAGTCCTTTTTCAGTTTCTGTTTTTGGTTTACATCTTCTCTCTCGCCTCTCGCCCTAAAACAGAGATTCATACTTATATGTATTCATACAAGACTTTGCTGTTATTGCTGCCGTTAGTCTCCACTTGGCTGCTCCTTCGATGGCCTAAATTTTGGCACAGCAAAAACCCCTTCGGGGGGAGTTGCGAATGGCCGTTTCTGGGGTTGTCATTATTTGCCTTTTTCTTCATGATGTTTATCACATTTTTGGCTACATTTTATATGCCGTATTTTATGTGTTTTTTCCCCCATTCCTTTTCAATGTGGATTTTGCAGGACATGCTCATACATCGGTCGTATCACCGCTTAATGTTTTCAGGGTGTGTTTTGGCGAGTCCTGTGGGATTTTCAGTTTGGAGGAGATTTTCAAATGTTTAAAGGAATTTCTAACTAGAACGAATGGTTAAATTTATGCACAGCAACGGAATTTACGCTTTGCACATGGAATTATTACATAGTTAGCCTACAGACAAAACATAATAAAAGTATTTTTATGAGGGAGGTTTTTTCTCCGATATTAAATTTTTCAAAAACGAAAAGAAATGCAGTAAATGAAATTCATATATTGAGAATATGAAACTCTTTCATAAATTTTTTTATGGAATACGATATATATTTATTATTCTTATTAGAAATTAAAAATTTTTTTATAGAAAATTACAAAATCAGAGAAAAAATAAAAAAGTTTTTTTATGAGGGGGGGCTTTTTCTCCGATATTAAATTTTTCAAAAACGAAAAGAAATTCAGTAAAGGAAATTCAAATACTACGAATATGAACTCTTATAATTTTTTTATGGAATAAAATATATATTCGTTATTCTTATTAGAAATTAATAATTTTATATAGAAATTACAAAATCCTAAAAATTTACTGCAGTCCTTTAACAATTTTATAAAATGTGACAATATTTTCCCTTTTGCATCGAGAAAATTATCAATATAAAAATTCCCTAGAATCTGTTTCAGGGGATAAATTGGTCGAAAAGAAAGTTTTAATTAAATTTACTTATAAGAAAACGTCTTCTTTTAATAGTTAATTTTTTTTTAATTTAATAGTTTAATTTAATAGTTCTCTCATATTTTTTTTTTCATAATATAAAAAACAAATTGTATCATTAGAATTTAGATTTTTTAGGAAAATATAAAATTCAGAAAGTTTATTGTTTACATAAAAAGTCCTTAGAATCCTTTTTAGGGAATAAATTGATTGAAAAATTGGAACTTATTTAAATTAAATTTTACTTATAATTTTCTTATTTCTTTTACAATTTTAATAGTTTAATGATATTTCTTTCACATTATAAAAAACATATCATTAGAATTTAGAAGATTTTTTTAGGAAAATATAAAATCCAAAAAAATGTATTGCTGTCCTTTAAAAACTTTATAAAACGTTATAAATTGTTCCCCCTTATTGTTTATACAAAACTTCCCTAGAATTCTCTTTATGGCAAAATTGGTGGGAAGGTTTTTTACTGTGAAAGAAATTTCTAAACGATATTTAACATCTAAGAAGACGTTTTTTATAAAATTGTATATTGTACTGGTACTTTTTTCATAAAATAACAAATAAGTTTTTATAATTTAATAAATTTATTTATTGAATCATAAAACTTGTAACATTTCGTAATGTCCACAAAAAATAAAAAAAATAGAAAAAAAAAAAAAAAAAAAAAATAAAAAAAAATATATAAAAATTGCCTTTAACAATTTACTCTACAATTTTTTCCTAAGAAAAATTTGATAAAAAAAAATTTCCCGATATTTTTTTGCATAAAAATTAAATTAAAAAATATATTGTATTATTGAAATAAAAGTAAATTAAAATTACAGGTTTCACCCTCTAGAGAATTGCATACACATATGGTCGAAAAAATAACTACACCTGCTTATTTTTGCTTTATGCTTAATTTTAGTTACGGAAAGTACTAAACGGAAAGTTAGTTAGTTAACGGAAAGTAAACATGGCAATTCTTTTTTATTTAAATAACTTTAATATGGTAATGCCTTTAAAAGTAAAAACAAAACTGGGGCTTCCCCGCTGTTTTCATTGTGATTCAGGTGTGATTTCAGTACTTGGCCAAAATAATAAATACATTGTTCAATTTTTTTTAATATTTAATATTGACTACGGAGTCTGCTGCCGTAGTCTTTTTGGACAGGCTAGTTATTTTACTGTTGTTTATTTTTATTCATAACAAATTCGCCCTAGAATGGATTGGATAGGACAGGTTTTCCTAAGTAAAATTAATAAATTATATACAAAATTTTGCAAGAATATATCTTTACATACAAACTGTTCCATATCCAATTGGATATGTACAGTGTGTACAAATATTGCATTTCATATTTGTACAAATATTGCATTAGTAACTGAAAGCGCTCCCAATTTTTGCACAAAATCTTATGTCAAAAAAAAAAATGCCGCTTCTCTCCTTCCTAAAAGCTTATACACTCAACAAATAGATAGCATTCCACAGCGTGGGGGACGTTCAGATTTCATCAGTTAAGTGGACGCTTTAAGTGTGCCTTCTTCTCATACTTAATAATATTTAATTTTTTTTCAGTGAAAATTTAATTTTTTCACATTTTTTAATAACGTTGCTCCAAGAGGCTGCAGTTTCTATCAAATGTTTATGAATAGTAGGTGATTCTTTTCCATATATGTGAATGACTACCGTATGGTTCTTTTGATTATCCAATAAATTGGGAACACTGAGAGACAACGAATGAAATGGGCATAGTTTTCAAATACTTTGTCTTTCTAGACCTACGCCGAAAGAAAATCGCTATCAACTCTATGTATTGTTTCAACCAGGGGATACTTCTTGTCACATTGGCAGGCCTGTTATAGCAAAATAGCAGGAGAAATTCTAGAATAAGCTGATTTAAAAAAAAAATTCTACATACATTCCGTTTGCCTTAAGGACTCCTGGCTCTTTTGTATGTGATTTCTTTTCCTTGTGAGGTTATTGCAAACAGGAAGTTTACAAAACAAAACTGAATGCAATGATGATATTGAGGCAATTCCCTACAGGTAATAACGAATGATGACGTCGCACATGCGTCACCCCATAGCGGAGATCATTCAAATATAAAAAGTTATTTAAAAAACTCGACAAAATGATTGTATTTTTTAAATGAGTCTTGAAAAAATATTTTATATGTACTAGAAAAAAAAGACTTTGTTGAGTTTAATTCATTAGACATCATATACGTGCAATTTTTTCTTACTAAACGGATTTCGCTACGGTCTTTAGTGGATGATGTGCCAATTAATCGCCACCAGGTAAGTGGGAGTGCTAAAAACACTTTCTCCTCATGAGTAAATTATCCTATTTTCCGATGAAATTTGTTCCTTTTTTTTGTAATTAGGAGGCGGGTTCCTTAGAAATACAAAATGATTTGGCATATCTATATCAATCAACTACAACCGTATGTCCTTTTTAATTCAATGAAAAAAGAATAACAAAATTGCTGACAAGATATTAAAAGTGTCAATCATTCCAGAAGAGGATTCTACCTTGAACTAATTTTGGAAATTTTTGCTTCTTATAGTTCCATCGCTGTGTCGATTTATCAACAAATTGAGAGACAAGGGAGCCTTGCAAAAATGTCCTCTTCACACACATTAGACGCTGACTTAGCCAGTTTTTCCAGTGAAAAATGAAATATTTCAATGTTTTCCACTAATAATGTTCATAATTGGGGTCGCCCCTTAAAACAGTATACGAATTGAGATGAGTTATTTTAGTATCTATCAACTAGCATAGTAGATTTCTAACATTATTGAAAGAATACTGCAAATTTGTAATTTTTCTAGCGATGAGCGAAGGCTCTCATAAATGGAGGTCCCCACAAAACACCCTCTTCTCATAGATTAGACGCCGACTTAGCCAGTTTTTCCAGTGAAAAATGAAATATTTCAATATTTTCCATTAATAATGTTCATAATTGAGGTCGCCCCTTAAAACAGTATAAGAATTGTGATGAGTTATTTCAGTACCTATCAACTAGCATAGTCGATTTCTAACATTGTGGAATGAATACTGCAAATTTGTCATTTTTTTCTAGCGATGGGCGAAGGCTCTCATAAATGGAGATTCCCAAAACAACCTCTTCTCATAGATTAGAAGTCGACTTAGCCAGTTTTTCCAGTGAAAAATTAAATATTTCAATACTTTTTTACTAATCATTTTCACAGTTGGGGGTTGCCCCACGAAGCCGTATAAGAATTGAAATGAGTTATTCCAGTATCTATCAACTAGCATAGTAGATTGTTAACATTGGATAAAATAAAATATGGATAAAATACTAAAAGTTGTCCCAATGTTTTAAAGATGGTTGAAGCTCTCATAAATGGGAGCCCAAAAGCGACCTTTTCTTATGCATAATTTGTAGACTTAGTCAATTTTCCATTGCAAATGTAATACGGAAATACGGCAGTATTCTATAGTAACCACGTCCACAATTACAGCAATCCTTTATAAAACTATGTGAGTTGACATGGCTATATATGTATCATCCTACCTACTTTTATCAACAGCTACCATTCATCGCTTTAAAAAGTATATGAGTAGACATGACTGTATCTATCGCTAGATTTATATCTGCCAACCATCGCCAAATAACGCGTTTAGTGAATGAAGAGATGGTAAAATTGTCAAAGTTATTAAAATGCCAATTATGCCAGAGGACGGTTCAACCTTGGATCAATTTCGACCAGTTGTGACTCACTTGTAGTCCACTGTGTTAATGCATCAGATAAATAGGTATGTCAAATATTTTTTAAAAGAATTGTACGAATTGTGATTATCCATCGCAGCTTCGTAAATTATGAAAATTGTTGCAAAATATTGAAAAATACGTAATTTTTCTAGTCTACGTTGATGTAGTGTCTTTTCCTTAAAACAAATTCCCTTACATATTATGAATGAAACTTAGAAGAATTTCTCAAGTTCAGTGAGCTTACAAGCATTCTATTTTTAGACTCTCTCAGTTTAACGGCGATTCTGAATGTCGCATTTTGAGAAGCATTTATAAGACCTTATAAGATTTATAAAACTTGTCGATTACTCGGCTCGGACTCGAAGTGTTCGTTGGATGCATTAAATTGAAATCAAATAATGGTAGGTGGCCGTATCGGGGGGTTGAACCCGCAATCATTCGAACGATAGTGGCGCCACGTTCGCTCACAGGTTTTTTCCTACTAGACTTATATCGCCTCATCTCTAAATTACCTTCTATATAAAAATTATTTCAAAAATCTTTTCTAAATGGATATGGTCTTCTATTAGCTAACATCGTAGATTGCTAAAATTGCTGAAAAAATATGGAAAAATCTCCACTTTTTTACACATGAGTTCAGGCCCCGTTTGGGCAAGATTTTCCTAATAGTGAATCGATGTTCCCCAATTTTTGATTTAACTTTATACACAAGATAAAAACATATTTCGAAACTGATACATCCATCTAATACATTTTTTTGTTTTATATAAAAGCTGTTTTTCGAGTTACTTTCCTATAAGAAGGCACGAGCGAAGAAGACCGGTTTTCTGTAAGAAAACAATCTTCCAATAAACTTTTCCATAAGAATACTGTCTAAAAGAAGGCTATCTTTAAAGAAACTTTTCTATATGTAAAATGTTTTTTAAAATTTTCTTTACGTGAATTGTTTTCCAAGACGTTTTCCTTTTGATTTTTTCCTTAGAAATTTGTTTCATTCCAGTCAGAAGAGCTTACTAAAAACGTAAAATTTGTATTATTGTAGCTTGTTTATAAGGCTACAGGAAGCAAGAAACTTTCTCTCATTCGGAAATTATCTTTCAAAACGTTTTCTTTTTGAAATGTGTCTTCCAAATACTTTTCTATATGAAAATACGTGCAACACTTTGGTGCCTTATGCAAGCTGATGGACATGCCTAAAACGATATCGATTTTACTGTCATGTAGATAGGGATGCTGGCTTTCCAAACCTGTAGGCAAATTCCAATCAGAAGGATTTAATAAAACTGTACGACTTGTATTGCAGTTTGTTTATAAGACCACAAGAAAAAAGAAACTTTTTTATTCGAAAATTATCTTTCAAAACTTTTTTTTCAAATTTATATTCCATATTCTCTTCTATTCTATGCGGAAATACGTGCAACATTTCGATCTCCAAGATCAACATAAATTTTTATGATGAAAGAGGGAATAAAGATATCCTAAACTAGTACATAAATTCAAATCAGATGAATTTGTTAAAAACTACAATTTGTGTTGTAGTTTGTTTTATATATAGGTCTACGGATGTGGCTTTTAAAATAATTAGTTATGCATATATCGACTTTTGATAGATCGCTCACTTCTTATAAAAGGCTCTCTTTGAATCTCAGACCGATTTTATACAGACTCTATCAACATATTGCCGTTACTAAAGTCAGCGAACCACCATATCAACCACATTTTCAGATGAGCGGACTGTCGTGGCTCATGATTTCAAATAATTTCTAAAACGAATTTCTTCCAGCACTTCCCTTTCCTTGCTTTGGAATTCCTCTCATATCAAACGCATATCCTTCGTCTTATGCATGAAGTTTTACAAATGTTTATGAAAGCAAAAAATTGTGTTCCCTATATTGTGAATCTGTAAAATCTTACAGTTTCCCCAATCAGCCTTAAAAAATATTCGTTAATCACTCAATAATATGTTTAATTAATCCCAATTGGATATAATTCAATTGGCATCCTTTTCCTGTTGTTTTAATTTTGTATTTTCGTAAACTTACCATTACATCCTTTTGATTTTCTTTATCCAATAAAAATTCCATACTCTTGTGGGGCCGACGCACCGAGGCGATCTGGGCCTGTGATGCTGAGCTGCCATTCGAACCGGCATTTTTGATAACGACCACCGTACCATCGGGTCGTACGACGACCTCATCATCATCATTATCATCGTAGTAATCACCGGTGTCATCTGCGCGCCCGCCATGACCACCATCGACATCACCCCCGACATGGTGATGCAGGCGTTTGTTACCGGCATAACGACCCTGACTCGCATTCGTTTGATTCGGACCGATATTGATGAGGGAGCGCGTTTTGCCCGTTATGACAGTTTCATGCGTGTCCAAATTGGTTTCGATTAAACCGATTTTCGGCTCGACGGCAGAGTTGCGCGACGACAGATTATTGAACATTTGAGTTTTCTGCGAGACCGAGGCACGTGAGGGCGATGTAAATTCATAGCCGGCCGTAGTGGATGTCATATCGCTCGAGTTGTTGTTGACGGGTTCATCATTGGCAAAGGACTGATGATTGTTAGCGGCGTGATTACGTTCCGATTGCAGGAAATCTTGTGTGGCCGAGGGCAGAGTGCCAGCTGGCCCCGCGTCGGAGGAGGAGATGTGAGAGTTTAGCTCATGGGTGTAGAAACGGCTTAGACCCACTTGTACTTGGGGTATTTGCTGCTGCTGCGATTGCTGCTGTTCTCGGGGATGTTGAGCGGAGTGTGCGCTTTGGGTTCTTTGCGAAATTGTTTGCTGCTGTTGCTGTTGCTGCTGTTGCTGGGGTGGTATGGGTGGTTTTCCAGTCACTTTCTGCTCCTCCATTGTTTTGTTAGATTTGGCGCCTTTTTTATTCTGCACTGTTGCATTTTTGTTTATGTCACTGACAGCAGCATTGCCATTCGTGGCCTGCTGGGGGCCAACTGGTTCAGTGCCGTTGCTTTGATTGTGAGATTCAAAGTAGCCCGTTTCATATTTCTCCGGCAATGGACCCTTCAGCGGTATGTAAATGTAATCGGGTTGTTTTTTAGTGCTAGAGCTAGATTTTGGCTCATTTTTATTTTTCGATTTTGATTGGACACCATTGGATTTTTTCGAGGATGTTTCTGCTGCCGCTTGAGGAAGTTGTTGTTGTGTTTGCTCCTCTGCCGCCTGTTGATCCTTAGGTGGCAATTTCTTTTTGTTGCGCCTCATGGAGAAACGGAAACCATTTGTGAAACGCGACAGAAAACCTTTCGAATTTGGATGTTTTTCATCCGCTTTGAATTTGGACTTCATCAATTCGTTGTTGTTGTTCACTTTGCCCGAAGCCGTACTAGCGGCCGCTGGACCATTATTATTCAAACGATTGTCAGACATTTTGTTGAGGTTTTGCACCGATTGTGATTTACAATGTTCGTAATCCTCCGATTGCTGATGACGCTGAAAATTATCCAACATTTGCTGGGAGGCATACAAAATGTGGTGAGCCCGATTGATTGGGGGTTCCGACAATATCGGTAATTGTATACTAATGGGTCGCGCAACGACTATGGTGGGTCGTGGAGGTTTAACGCGTTTATTGTCTAATTGCTCTTCTTCTTGTTGTTGTTGTGGTATTTCTTGTGCACGCGGTTCTTGTTGGTGTGGTTGCGGAGATGATGACGACGTTTCTGTTACGGGAGTAGAAGCATCCGGTTTAGCGGTTAATGTTTCATTGTTTACGTTCGTTGTTAAACTGAATGTAGCTGTTGCAATCACTGGTGTTTCGCATTCTGTTTCATTTCCAAACGTTTCTCCATCATACCGTTGCGTTGTCGTTTCGTTGTGTTGTGGTGCTATTGGTAGTGGCCTCTCATTTACTGGCAATGGTGTTAGTAGTAACTCATTTTCCTCTGTGTTCTCCAGCTCTCTTTCGCTAACGCTGCTCTTTGTGTTTACTCTTAAAGTATGCTCTTTCGGCTCATGCAACTCTTCGTTTGGCTCGGGTGATCTTTGTTTAAGCGGCAACTCTTTTATTACCTCTTTGTACTTCTCTTTCATTAGGATCTCTTCGCTTTGCAAGAGTCGTTGGGACTCTTTAATTTGTTCATCGTCTTCCCTGTACAAATTGCCAATATTTTCATTTTCTTTGGTATTTTTAATAACATCAGCATCACTATTGTCCAATAGCTCATCATCGCTCTCCTCGCAGCCGGTGCTGGCTACTGGTGGAATTGCAAATTCGGAGCCTTCGTTACACTCCTCTGAGGACTGCTCCTGCCAGGAGTATTTCGACACGACTGGACAAAAACTCACCTCTTTGCTGAAAGAGGTGCGCGAGCCGGCGGGCAATAAAATGCCCAATGGTTTTTGCTGTTGACTAACAGGCAGTTGATGCATCGAATTGTGGGCACTGGACACGAACATATCATCCTCGATTTCCTCCTCGTCCTTTTGGTAGGCATTTAAATTGGGCGTGGACGAGACCATATTCTTCTTCTTAGTATAATTGGCCTGGCTGTGGAAGCGCCGTTTGGGTATGGTCCGAGTGCGTGTCAAATCCTGATTCGATATTTCCTTACAGTCAAAATTACACTTCTCCAAGCTTTGAGCGTAGCTAGTCTTCAGTATGGTGGGATCTTGATCGAACGTCTTGGCCTGCATGATGGCCGTGAAGGAAAAGTCCTGTGTGAGGCTATTGGATTTCGGTTTATCTTGCTGCTGGCGCCTTTGGCGGGCGGGCGGTTTCCTGATCACCAGTTGAACATGCTGCACATGTTCCTCATCCGTATCAGACTTTTCGGAAAAACTGGAATTTGAAGAACGCCTGCGTACTGGTGGCTTGGGCTTATACGCCGTGGTTTGGCCATCGGTCTCATCGTTTACGGGACGATCATTTAAAATAGAGGCAGTTCGGTCATAATGAGCCGACAGCTCATCCAAAAGGAAATTATTTTTACACACGATATCGGTTTCATAATCTGAGGAAATGCGGTGTTCAGCCTTGGCTTTCTGGCCACCGTTATTAGCTGCCATGTTGTTTGTTTCTAAATCCAGCAAAGCTAAATTGTGATAGGACTGATGCAAAACTGACGAATTTTTGTTTTCAAATCTTGTAGGATTATATGGAAATTCCGTTTCTTGTGTTTTAGGTGGGATAAAATCGGTTTTGGTTGTGGCAGAGTCAAAGCACCAACTTGAACTTCTTTTGATATTACAGGGACTGGTTGTTAAATCCTCCTCTTCTTCGGTAACCTCCGCAGAAGAATCTAAATCATTGGCGGCACTCAAATCATTATCAGCCTTTGGATAAACAAAAATTTTATTGCGCGATCTTTTGAATTTCTTTTTACGCCCCAATTTATTGAGTTCGTTTGGCACGCTCGATGTTCTCTCTGGCCAATGCTGCATTAAATTCTCAAATTGACGTCTGGTGCCCGGCGGTGAATAATCCGACTCGGAGGAATAATAGCACTGGGGAGAGGTGGAAGAGGACCAGCCACGAATTATGTTGCGGCAAGAATTTCGCTCTCTGCTCGGACTCTCGGAGAATGGATGAAAATCGGGGAATTCTAAAATTCTTTGCCGTTTCTCGTCTTTTTCACTTACACTTTCTTCTTGCTCTACACGCTTTTCTGGGTTTAAGGTTAAATTTTGTGAGGAATTTGTTGTTTGGAAATTAGGGAAATTTTCATTGAGTTTTAATTCTTTTTTGGCACACACGGAATATTTAACGGTTTCTTTTGCAGAGCAATAAAAATTTTCATTTGATTTCACTTTTTCCTCTTCGTTGTCACTTGAATTATTTCGTTTTTCACAATTTTCATGAGGATTCGCACTACCGCCCTCGCCGTCGCTCCGCCAATTGCTTTCTTCGGTGTGTTCTTGTCCTATAAGACTCGTCGCTGGTGATGTTGGTGGTGAAGGGGGACCGACATTTTCCACCGAACTGTAGAGTTGTTGGGCGATTGGGTGGTTCTTTTGGTTACGCTTTGCAACGTGCTGATGGTGCTGGTGCTGATGCTGGTGGTGGTGCTGATGCTGATGATTTGGGCTGCTTGCGTCGTCGTCGTTAGAAGATGTTTTCCGTTCACGTAGATCGTTTAAACTAATTTGTAGGGGATTTTCCTCGCGATCATAAACTCTCGCCGATTTTGAGGGCATCAGCCAAGTGAAAGAGGCCTTAGATGCGCATGTCGTGGCCGACGATGTAGAAGAGCCAGCCGATGTTGTGGAAGAGCCGGCCGATGACGACGACGATGCTGATGATGATGATGACGATGATGATGCTGAGTTAGTGGATATTGATGACGCTGCCGTGGCGGCTGTGGCCGAGGAGCAGCCTGAGTTTTTGCTCGATGCCGTCGAAGATGTCGACACTTCTGAGGAGGCCGGAGATGGTGAATGTGTGGCGCTGCGTTGTTTGTGCCGCATATAGTCAAGCAAAGGGGAAGTGGGGGGCGTTTGAAGAGCACTTGGCTGGTAATAATTTGGAATAGTATTTTTAAATTCGCAGTCGCTGACAACGCTGCTGCTGTCTTGTAGGCCCAGGCCTGTTTTCATGGAATGTTTTTCTTTTAGCTGATCTTCTCTCTCTCGTCGTTCTTCTGTTCCATTAAGTTCTTTATGTGTCGCCGTCAAACCATTTAGTTCCCTCAACAGTTGTTGTTCTCCTCTGGCCTCCGTGTTTAACAAGGATTTATGCTCCATCAATTTTGAGTCCATTTCTTCATCTTCCTCTGAGAATTTTTCATAGTTTTTACATAAATTTTGGGATTTGCTGCGCCTTAAACCGAAACCCATTAAAGGCTCCCCATAACCAGAATCTTCCGAGAGATTCTCTGCCGAACTTTTGCCTTTTTTGCTCTGTTGCGAGTTAGTTCTATGAAATTTCTTAAGGAATTCACTATCCACAGAATCACTGGGCGATAAAACACTTTGTGGGCGTGAAGAGCCATCCGAACCCTCCGAAGAAGACTCCGAATCAGATCTTAATTCAGCCATGTGGGTGGTTAACTTCAAATTGGAGGGTCTACTGAAATTCTCTGTGTTATTGCTAACCTCCATATCATCGAAATTCAGTTTATCTAAATCAAAATACGTCTGATGCAGACGACCATCTAATGATTCGTATTTCTTCAATAATGAGGACTGGGAGCCTCTTCTGCTGTTGTTAGCTGAATTGTTCCCAGAATTAGCAGATTGCTTACTGGTCATATCCTCTGTATTCTGGGCGTCGAAACTCAATAAAGAGGGAGAAGAATTGCCCAAGCTGTTCATGCTGGCATGTTGTTCCTGCAACATTAATTGTCTTTCCAAGGACTCGAATTGAATCAACGACGACGAACGACTAAGGGAGTTGTAGGACAGGGAGTCTGAATCGGAATAGAAATCATCAAAGCCTCCTGTGCCTCTACGGCTGCCCAAACTACTGCGTTGTTGACTAGTCGCACCCCAGGAATCACGAGAAAAATTATCATAATTCAAAAAGCGTTCCAAGCTGTTATTTTTCAGGTCTCCAAACAAAGGGCGCCGCAAGACCACCTCGTCTTCGTTTACGATGGCAGTGGCAACGGAGGTTTCTTCGCATCTGCGGGGACGTTTGGCCGGACACAGAAAATCTCTCTCGGATGTAGAATCGTTATCTGTAGAGGAAAAGTTTTAAATTAATTTTGAATTGATGGAAATAGAGTAGTTCACATACCCTTTGTCACTTCGATTCTTATCACTGAGCCTGTATCCGATTCCGCAGAACTCCAAAAACTCGCCCGGCCTGCTGTGCCTCGACCACCCGTACCAACACTACCACTGCAGGTACTTTCCGCTCCTCCGCCGCCATCACTTAATTGCGCATCATATTGATTCCAGGAATTTAAAGCATATTCTTCATCCTCGGAGGTCTCCTCCATGATGGGTTCCAACATTTGGCGGGAGGAAGATAAATAAATGGCATCTGAAAAGAAGAGAAAAAAGTAAAATATTAGCGAAATTACAGTAAACCAAAAGTAAACTGGCTAAATTCTATAGTCGATAGGTCCGAATAGAGACATTGTATGGTTAAACTTTATAGGATATCACATTTCAAAACGAACTTTACACGAATTTGGTCTCCACCAGTCGCTTTCTTTTTAAAATAAGTTTCCTTAGCTTGTTAGTTTGTAAATGGCCAGCTCTGTCTCTCTCTATCGCTGCCACTCAGCATAACCCAAAGATAAACTATCTGTGTACTTAAAACTTTGGACCACACTTTGGGCTTTGAAACCGTAATTCGGGTTTCTTCAACAAATCCACTACGTGATTTGCTATTTCTAAAATTTAAAATTGACTTATCTTTCATTTGGCGACTCCCTAAACCTTCAATTACTCGGTCTCTTTAAACTAAATTTTCTTAAACCATTAATCTCGTCAAGACTGCCTTTTTAAATTCTTCTTCTCTATCTCCTCCTATGTTCTGAGTGGCCAATAATAAAATCCTTCTCCCGCCTTAATTCTCCCTGATTCTACGTTTCGTGAATTGTAATCTTGCTGTGCTTTCATTTGCCGATAATCAGTGTCTCTACGGCTCGCTTCCTTTGTAAGCTTTTATAAGTTTCTATTTCTATTCGCTTTTAAACTGATCAAGTCTCCTGCTCATGTTTCCTTTGATAATATTCCATAGGAAGATTCTCTATCTCTCTCAATAAATTCGCTAGGACTCATTAAAAAATCTTATCTGGTTCCTCCCTGCAACCTACTCTGTGCTTTCTGTTTATGAAGCTACTGTTGTTTCCCTTGCTAACTCTCTATATTCTATATTTTTCACATGCTCTTCAAATAAGTTTCATTTGTCTTTTATTTATAAACTCTTCAGTCCGACTTTTTCTATCACTTTAGGACTACAACAGCTTTATCCTATTTTCCATTCAGCACCTTTTCCACCATCCTCTGCTGTTCTAATGGATTTTTTCAAAAATATCTTTCCTTTTATTTGTGATCTCCATTTACGCATTTGCCGTGAACTTTGACGCGTGAGGATCGATCGTTCAGCTGCAGAACCTTCCTTAAGTATGTTCGTTTTGTAACTAAGTTGCACTTGGTTCCTCTGAGGATCATTTCGATGGTGATGGTGTTGGTGGTGGTGGTGGTAGCCATTCTTGTTTTCTCTTTTATGGTTGATTCTTATCTATCTACTGTGGAACGCCGCCACATCTATTCTGGCAATCTTTTGTTTCGTCGCCTGATTTGTGCAACCATTTTATGCTCTTCGTAACATTTGAATATAATTCATTATGATTAGTTGGCCTCAACCAATGGTGCAGCCCATTCATTCATTCCATTAGAATTTCCACAGCATAAATGGTGAACATGAGAAGGAAGCCCAATGAGAAGATACGAAGGCAACGGGAAGAAGTGAATCAAACGTTAAGAAATTTTATATGATCACTGTTTTACAACAATTAGATAATAAAGCCCTTTGTTTAGCATAACGTTGGGGATAAGAGAGACCACATTACTCTCCAATGATAATAAATCGAATTGAACAATCGATAATCGTAACATGTTTAGTGATACTCATCGTGGGCACAAGCCACAAACCCTGTTAAAGAAATGGGTTCCATTCAAAGTTCCCATTAAAATCAGATTCAGTTTGGAAATAAGATAGAAAAAAGAGAAAAAAGAGATTATGGATTCAAGTACCATAATTCTCTGACAAGCGGATTTCCGGGGCGTTGCCGAGAAATGATTAACGATATGTTGAAGTCCAACTATACTCAGTACTAGACACCTAATCATGAAAACAAACCGCGTAGAGTTTATCTAGCGACCATTTTATGATCCTATGAAAATAAGGAATATAACGGGTGGGCCATAAAGGTGTTGGCGGTTTAAATATTCAATTAAAAAAAAAAACTACGAAACATAAAAAAAATGTATTTGTATTTTTAAAAAGTAGAAGCATGGGAATTTTTAAGACTTAAAAATAATGTTGTCCAAATGGCTTCCCTCGGCTGCTTGACACTCTTGGAGCCGAAGTCGCAAATTTTGGAAAACTCGTTGAAATTTTCATCCTGTATAAGGTAGGAACTATGACTACAGCTATCACTATTCTCTGTGCCTTTGGAAAAAAAGAGCCATGGAATCTAAGGCCCAAAGATCGGTTATCATCGGTCTACCGTCTATCAAAAATTAAGATGTTATAAAAGTCGCCTGCTTTATAAACCATTGCCGAGAAATCAATAACAAATTATTTATTCCCAAAATGCTTTCTTTCGTCAAGAAGATAATTAATGATAATTCAGTTTGATAATTAATGCTGAAATATGCAATCCGGGGACCAAGTCAATGAGCGTATTGAATATGCAGGGTTTGCTGAAAATTTCAATTCAACAAACAGAACATTGAACTGGCTTTCAAGATCTTTCGATCTTGCAAGTCCTGCAGGTCTTTCCAAATGTGGTTCCTGATACAACACAATGATAGCCAAATTACCCAAATAAATTTTAAACAGTTATTCTTCGACAGCTATTAATACCGCCAGGGGGCGGAAATGTTCTTGATACTAATTCGTCCATAGCGCTTAGTTTCCTGCTTACCATCTGCCAATATTCCGGAAAATGTAATAACTTCATACAACCATGGACTCTGCGCTAAAAGTAGGGGCAACAAAATGTTCTCAGAATAATCAGATCTTGTCAAAAAAATGTTTGACTTCTAACTTCTAAAACTTCAATCAACAGATATCCTCGTGAACTCTTGGCGATACCTTCCACTTATGATCTATAATACTCGAATCAAAATAAATGAATTGGGAATGGTACTATTTTGAGGTTGCCATGGGCATTTACCTCACAGCTAGAACCTTGGTTTCTGGTTTTAAGAGATTAAACTGCAGGCAATGGCATTGCCACATTTTTCAGGCATATCTAAACGCTGAAGCGAAAAAAGTATTGTTTTTGAGTCAAGCTATTTTTGGCCATCCGCTTGAAAACCGCGAATGCTTCACCTGACTCTTTGAAATTGTGAGGTGAGTACACACACGACTCAATTGGAAGAGTTGAGGGCTGAAATAACTCAGAGCTATTTATGCGGAGAGTCGATGTATAAGTTGGTTTATATATTGGCTCACGAGTTGGCTCTTTCTAAAATCTGTAACAAAAGTTGTACATCCGTCATAAAAATCCTATGGCCGAGCCAATGAGAACTTTGCTCCTGACTTACATCGCCACAAGTACTCTGTACATTGAATAGGGAACGAAAGCTCAGCCTTGGCTCGAATATTGGGTTCATCATAAAATAAGCTGTTAAATATAATATATTTATGTAGGCAACCTAAACCGAAATTTATACGATAACGTCCAGAAGAAGAGGTTATAGAGAGTTGTTTTTAACAACCAGATGAATATTTATTTAAGGCCTCAAAAAATACGTAAAAATATATTCCTGATAAACGTAAAAATCTGTGTCGCTCATCTGCTCGGGCGCCTTCTGAAAGTTAGGAGTCTGAGATTTTTCTAAAATAGATCTCATATTCGTAATCGTTAAATTAAAGAAGTCACCGTAAATTTTCGTCACCTATGTTGGCGTTTTTTTTTTTATTTTATAATAACGGATTTTTGTCACCCCTGTGCTTTTTAATATAAAAGCGATATTTGAATGTCTGCTAAATTTGGCGTTTGGATTTTTTCCCCTCTCCTCTTAGTTAAAAAAACAGCGACCTGACTAGGAATTGATCATTTTCAGCAATTTTACGATTTTATCAAAAAATCGCTATTATGGAAATTCGTTATAACTTTTGAAATATATGGAATTTTGAAATAATGATTAAACGATATCAGGTGTCTTCACGACATAAACAATAACTTATTTAAAGTAACCTTGCTTATACCAATATTTGGAGACAGTAGATAATTTTTCAGAAAATCGCTATTTTGAAAAATTCCTATAATTTATTGACTTTATCGAAATTTGAAATGGAGACTGAACATGCATTTGTGTCCAAAGAAATACGATGATAATCTATATATATAAAAATGAATATCTGTCTGTCTGTGTACAAAAATAGTTTGTAAGAGAACTCCTCTCACACGGCGTACCCGATCTTCATGAAACTTTCAGGGCTTATTCGTGTCGGCCAGGAGAAGGTTTTTAACTATGTCCGAAGGTCGAAATCGAGGCGAGTGACATGATAAAGACAGATATTCATTTTTATATATATAGATTCTACTGTACGGGCGTTGTCAGTGAACTCCTCCTAAACGGCTGGACCGCTTTGCATAAATTTTTGTATATGCGTCTGGGTGGTGCCCAGGATGGTTTAGATTTACAATTCGGTCCAATTGGACAAAGGGGCGTGGTACTTCCCATACGAACAAAAAATTAAAAATCAATTATTTTTGCTCCTGCTTACGGTATTTGAACAAAATTTGGTGCGTAGGTTTGGTGTACATATCTTAAGTGCTACTGCAAATATGGGCGGGATTGGACAATGGGGCGTGGTACCTCCCATACAAACCATAAATTAAATATCCAATATTTCTGCTCCTGTTTACGGTATTTGAACAAAATTTGGTACATCGGTTTGGTGTACATATCTTAAGTGCTGCTGCAAATATGGGCGGGATTGGACAATGGGGAATGGTACCTCCTATACAAACCACAAATTAAAAAGCAATTTTTTCTGCTCCTGCTAACGGTATTTAAACAGAATTTTGTTTAACATTGAAACATTTCCAATAAAAATAAAATTTGAAGGCAAAACAACGTTTGCCGGGTCGGCTAGTAACGAATAAAATCCGATTGTGACCTAAATCCACTTAAGTTGCTATTTCTTGCGGCCACAAATGTGTAATGATGGATTTTTCTCACCATCGTTGATTTTATACCAATTTCAGGGAATAACGATTTAACTACAAATTGTCTGTCTAAATAGTTTTTCAAAAAATCCCTATTATTGAAAGCGGTTGTAACATTCGAAATATATGGAATTTTGAAATCCCGCTTAAAAAATAATATGTGCCTTAAGGACACAAACAATAATAACACAAAATACAACTATTAAAGATATTACGTAATTTATCAAAAACCACTGTTTTGAAAATTTGTTATAACTTGTGAGTTTAGGATAGGAATTGAACGCAAATATGCGTCTAAATAAGAACAACCACAACAATAATAAATGAACTAGACTTTGTTCTAATTCTACTGAAGTCGTCATTCCCTGTAAGTACAGATATGAAGAATTTAACAATCCTTAAATTGAGGTAACATTTCCTCGTATCAATGAAATTTTATTGTCAGATTGACGAAAAGCCGTTAAAGGCAAGTTTTCATCTATTAAAATTGTTACACACAAGTTTTCTTCAATTCAAAGAGATTTAGTTTGTTCAATGTACGGCCATGTGAAATCTCATTGAAATACTGTCACAAATTGATCAGTTGATATTCAATATTATTATTATTTTTTACTTTTCGAAGAGGCTCAATATGGCAGCCAAATATTGCCAAATTTCCTGAAAAAAATCAATTGATTATAAACGTACCATCCCGTCCAAAATCATTCACTTTACTGTACACTAATAATAACAATTAATAAACTGAAGAATGATAAGGTAAATGTATTCATTGTATAGACATTATATCTTCCCCTTGGCTATCATTCCCATTTCGACCTTCTTGCACTTAAGTAGCCTTCTGGTCCCCCCCATTACGTTACGTAGAAACCACAACAGTTGTCGTCGTTGTTATTGCCTTTGACGATGTATGACCGTTTGATCATGTGAATCGTGATGATGATGATAATCGCGATCTTTTATCAGCCCCCTTCTTAGCCTTATAAAGCTAGGTAATAATGATGTTGATGCTCTTCATAATCACCACTACGATGATGCATTTGTTTATATTCTTCCCCTGTACTCTCCCCCCGCCCTTTTCTTCTTCTACACCACTGTCACAGTTGTTGTTTTTGCTGTCGTTGCAATTAATTTATTAATAATAAAAGAATTCCGAGTGTATGTGCAGAGATCAGAGTAGAAGTGACGAACGAGCCCAAGTAAATCAACCAACCAACCGACCAACCAACCAACAAAACGAACCACCATCACAAGAGAAATAATGCACGAGTTCATTTTCTGCGCCTTATTTTATTTTATTTTATTTTATTAGGGCCTTGGTGAGTGTGCCCTGCCTCACCAGTGTGCTGGCTGCTGCTGAACTTAGAATTTTGTATTTGATTTTTCTTTTCTTTAGATTGGTTATAAAATAAGAGAAAAAAAACCTGACGAAACCAGGAAAAAGAATTGACTGGATAAGATGACGGGCATGAAGAAAACAAATTTATAATTTGTGACAGAGGTCTTCTTTTCCCGGGTGCGTTTTTGGTGCTTCTTAAGACAGCCGGAGTAGAGATTACGGCAATAAATACATGACATAGCGAAATAAATTACGGAAAGATTTAAAAACAAAATGGTAGGCAAATAAAAGCATAAAACAAGCAAAAAGTCGACATTTTTAGGGGGATTTGAAAAGCGATCTGGAAATGTCATCTTCAATGATATTAACAAATAAATTTGATGCCGAATGTTTAGGATTCCATTACAAAAAGGTCAATGAAATGTGGCGGCAAATGTCTATAATTAGTGTTTGGAAATAAAATTGAAAGAAATTCTAACAACTAATACTTAGTTTTCTTTAAGACAACAACTTATCTACATACTTTTACATATCTGCGCTTGCAAACAGAAACAAATTATATAAGAGTTTATTATTTTGAGATATTAAGCGTTTTTCAAAAAATCGCTATTATGGAAACTTGTTATAACTTCCGAAATATATGGAATTTTAAAACCGCTCTTAGACAACAACATGCATCCTAAGGCCATTAAGAATTATAAACAAAAAAAAAAAAAAAAAACATTTTCTTACATATATCAATATTTAGAGATATCGCATAGCTTTTTAAAAATCGCTGTTTTAAAAAATTGCTATAACTTGCAAACTACATCAAATTTTGCAAAGGGTATTAGACGTAATTTTTGTGTCAAAGTAAATACAATAATATTAATAAATAAACTCGATTTTTGTCCCAACTCCATTTATGTCGTTTCTTCTTCTAACCCCAAATATAACCGGCATATGGCCGCCACTTCGTATGCCTACCCAGCAAAAATATTGCATATCAAACATTATAATATTCACCGCAATTTTTCATCTAATCTAACTGTGATGCGAATTTGACCAAAACATCAATGAATTTAACATTAGGTTCTCATAGGCGTTGAGCACTTGCAATTTGACAATCATTCATTAACACTAATGCAGTGATGTTATGCAGTTCTGGCTTTATATTTGCCGATACATTTCTCAGCTGTCAAATACCAGCTGTCAGCAATTAAATACCTATCATCTGAAGATTATGAACTGGACAATATGTGGTTTCAACAAGACGGTGCCACGAGCAACACAATACATACAAACGATTTTGGCTTTATTGCAATAGAAGTTTGCAGAAAGTGTAATTTCATGTTGCGGCAACGTCAATTGGCCACCAAGATTATGCGATTTAACGCCGTTAGACTTTTTTGTGGGGCTACGTCAAAGATCGTTTTTACGCGGATAGTCTTCAAGAGAAAAATACTCCGGAAAACATACAAGTATCGGAGAGTACTGGTGTCGTATGAACACTGTGTCATATACGTTACATACCGACATGGTCAAGGGCCAGTGGTCAAATGCTACAGCACAAAAAAAAGCGACCAAAACTCCGTTAGAAAGACCAGGATTTTCAAGCACCGTCTAAACTTGGTGCGACGAATCTGGGTAGAAAAACTTCTTCAACATCTTTAAATGACGCTCCCCCTTTGACAGCTACTGTTACACCGCAGCACGATTCGTGCGCCTCCCTGTATTTGAGCCTCATTATCTGGTATTGAATTTCAGCCATATGCATAAACTCCCTTAGAAGGACCATTATCTACCTATAAACTTAGTGTGACGAATCTGGGCAGAAAAACTTCTTCAATATCTTTAAATAACGCTTCCCTTCGACAGTTACTGTTACACCGCAGCACGATTCTTGCGCCACCCTGCATTTGAGCCTTATTATGGTGTATTGAATTTTAGCATAAATTATATCAAGCAAACCAAAAGTCTTAAAACGTATAGATGGTCCGAATTGAAAATGTAACTGTTTTGTGTCGAAAATGGTTGATTTTATCAATTTTTTCGTACAAAAAAAAAAATACTAACCTTGTTGATCAAATACTGGCATATTCCATTGCGGCGGTGTGGTCAAAATACCAGCCAAATCCAAATGATCCATTTTGGCAGATTTTCTAAGCACTTCTTGGTGATTTTCTTAATATTTATAGAATTTCTCTTAATGTAAAAGCTTCAACTTATAGTTTAACGTCTTATACACATTGGCAAGTTTATCGAGGATCCAAATGTTCATTACTGGTTCTTCAAAATGCGTAGCAGACAAAGAAATTCGGCAGCAATCAAATTCTTTATAAAGTATAAGCAAAAAATAAACTTATCGGTGCAAGGTTTATACGTTGCCACATTGAGGAATTTTATCTGACATCTATTTGTTTTGTTTTTTTGTTTTAGCAGTGAGAGAGAATTCGCTATCACACGCTTCTGACGCTTTTATGTTTTATGATACGTTTTTAAGACAATTCATCGAATTAGTATTCGTGTTTTCTCCGGTTTAGCACCCAACAGTGTTAGATCTCGGTACTTTACAGCTATAACACCCGACTTTGTTTTACTGAACAGATACTGAATGTATTGGACTCCCGACGTTTTCATTCAAAATTTTCTTATTCAAATATTCGTTAGCAAAATTGATATCTGGAAATAGATAAGAAAGCAGAAAGAAAGAAAATGAGAACTGAATATTCCAAATGTTAACTGCAAGAAAAAAACGAAAACAGTTAAGAAATTGAGAATGTAAGATAAAGAGGGCGCAAGCAAGAGTTTCGGAATATAACTCTCGACTTGTGTTTCAATGTCAACGAAAATTCGGCGATAACAATTGTTATTTTGTGTTATAAACCAGCTTAAAGTGTCAATGACTGAGATTATAGTACAGGAATCAGTCATCAAATAAAAACGGTGGTATAAAATATAATATAAGCTCTACAGTCAATCGCATTAGTCTGCAACAGGCGAATAAATATGAATAATGTATTGTCATTAAGAAACTTCGCACGTTTTTTTAATTTTTACGAGATTTAAGAAATTAGAAAACTTTTTATTGTAATATGTCGTTTTAAAGGCAAAAGAGTCACGCTAAATATTCATCTCATTTTCCTATTCAAGCAAAATACTCTTACAAAACAGGCCGAAAGAACACATTGACTAATAAGACCCAGGATTAACGTATAGATGTCACCTTAAACGAAAAATCGATATTCTTTGCAGAAATTGGCAATCTCGATGGTTTTGGAAACACAAACAAGTATAAATAAAAAAATAAATTTTAAAAAAATATATAAATTTTTTCCAAAAAAAAAAAGAAACAAAAAAAAAAAACAAATTGCTAAAGAGGCTCTGTAGAAAAATAAAAATTTAGTTTCTACTTTTACTTTTACTTTTACAAATCAGCGAAATTTTCTTTTTATTTTGACGGAGGAATTATTTTTCGTTTATAAATAAAAATAAATAAATGTTTCCATAGAGATTTACTGTATTGAGTACGTTTTTATCAACTATTGTTAAGAACAGTTAAAAAAAAAAATTATTTAAAAAAAATTTAATAAAAAATTATTTTAAACATATTTGTGCGATTTTTAAAAAAATATTGTATAACAGTTATTTCTATAAAAAAACATTTTTAAAACAAAATTGTATAATAACTTTGCAAAAAATATTTTTAACAAAATTTGATGCATCTTTTCACAAAAGTATTTTTTATAATACAAATTCTATAGAAATAAATTAAAGACAAATTTTAAGAAAATTGAACCATAAACAAAAATTAAACATTTTTTAAATATATTTTTCAATACATGTTATCTTAAATATGTTTAAAAAAATTAAATAAAAATCTTTTTATTTTAAATTATTTTTTAAACTATATGTTAGAAAAAATTATTAAACGGCGATAAACAAACATTAAAAAAATACAAAATATAAAAGGAATTGCTTTTATGATTCTTTTTGATACTTTTTATTAAAAACATCTTTGAACACGGAATGTAAAAATATGATTTTATATTTTTTTACAAATAAAAAAACATTTAAAACTTTTTTTTTAAATACAAAATATAAAAAAAGTTTTATGATTTATTTGATATTTTTTTATTACAAACATCTTTGAGGACAGAATGTAAAAATGTTTTTAAATTTTTTTAGAAATATACGAAAAGTTCATTTAAAAAATATATTTAAAATAATTTTTCCATCTTTTTTTATTAATAATAGTTAAAACAAATTAATCAGCTTTTGTACTATTTTTTATGAAAAAATCTATAAATTATTTTTATAACAAACTTAAAAAATTAGTGGTACTTGGTACTTATAAAATTTTTCATAAAAAATAATTTTATAAAAAAAAAGAAAAAATATTTTTATAAAAAATAAAAATTTTTTTTTAACAGAAAACAATTTTTTTAGAAAACGAACTATAAATAGTTTTTAGAAAATTTTTTTTTTTTTAAATAATTTTTTATAATATTTTGTAGTAAAAATATTTTAACAAATTAATTCTTTCTCGCTATATTTTTTTATAAGAAGAATTTAAAAAATTACGATCACAATTACGAGTACGATATTTTCATAAAAAAAGATTAAACATTTTTTATGATATTAAATAAAATAAAAATAGAACATATAAAATTTGTCTCTTTTTTTTTAATAAAAAATATTTTGTGAGAACAAACTAATAATTTTTTTTGGAAAAAACTTTAAAACTATCTTAAAAAACTTAATGTTTTTTACAAAAATTGTTTTAAAAAATTACATAAAATTATAAAAAAAATATAAAATTTTTTAAAATTTTTTTGTGAAAAAAAATTTATGAAATTTTTTAAAATATTTAAAAAAAATAGGTTTTTTTATGTTTTTTAGCATTTTTATAATAAATTATTCATTACATTAATTTTATAAGAAATATTTTTCTTATATTCTGTAGTTAAAAATGTTTTTAATAGAAATATATAAAAATTCATAAAAAAAATATTTTCCTTTATTTTATATTTTTTAAATCTTTTATTACTGCCGTGACATTTTTGTTGTAATAACAGTCTTTCGTAGTATCAAATATTTCAAAATACTTTAATGTTGTATTTGAAATTTGCTTTTATCCACAATTACAACCGTTGAAGAATTTTTTTTTTTGTGGGTATTAATGTGGTTTAGAGGAAGCCAAAAAATATAAGAATTGCAGATTTGCAATCATATTCGGAATATCATTCATATTCGGGATGGCCAGAAGAGCTTCCAATAACTTACTTTTTGCTTTTTGGGAAACAAACTAATAATGGCGCAATTTTTCCTTCTTGTGTCCAGTTCAGACAATTGAATAAATGGTAAGATATATAATAAATAAAGAACGTTTTAGGAAAGAACCATTTCAAATTCTCCTCTCGTAACAGATTTCGGTTGTTTATTTTATGAAAAAAAAAACAAAATTAAGTCCGATGATAAGTCGTTGCCTCATTGCTGGCACTTTTTCGCTGTGCAATTCCAATTTGCTAAACTAATCTGTAGGAAACGTGTAAATCCATAAATTGCTTCACAACAACAACCCCTTAGAAATTAATCGCAAAATCGACGCCATAACCGTTAAATGCGGGACGAATTCACCGCTTCATCAAACACTTAAAGAAAAAAGCTATCGATGAACGGTTGTTGTTGCGAATTGTTGTCATTTATTGATGTGTGATTTCGGTTTAAAAATAAATTAACATTTTGATGCGCGACGCGCCACCTCGCGTCATGTCGCAGCACATACATAC
Organism: Philornis downsi; assembly: GCA_019455685.1. Taxonomy (NCBI): domain Eukaryota; kingdom Metazoa; phylum Arthropoda; class Insecta; order Diptera; family Muscidae; genus Philornis; species Philornis downsi. Next base: position 1,623,824 of record JAHXMU010000708.1, on the reverse strand, counting down.
ATACATATGTACATACGTATACATATTTCATGTAAGTCATGCGAAATGCGTCATTTTTCGGTCAAATCTTAAAAATAAATCGGAATTTGTTTTTTTTTTCTGTTTTCTTTGCTTTGCCAAACTAAACCTCTGTCGCACAAGCAGTACAAATAATAAATAACCGCAAAAAACAGCATTTAGTGAGTTTTTATATTTTGTTTTTCCTTTAGCGATATCAAAGAAGGTGTGGTTTGATCAAGCAGCCCATTTGTTTTGACCAACTCTCAAAAGAGCACTTTTGATTTTGTGGCGTTTGGTCTTTTCAATTATTTTATTTCGTTGTTGCTGTGCGTTTTAATTTAATTGCCTTCATTTTGCTGTGCGTTAGACAAAGTTAAAAAAAATTGTTTCGTTTAGGTTTTTGACTCTAAATGCGGAAATTTGTAGACAAATTTGTTTTTTCGTTAATGCATCGCTTTTCTCTTCACTAGAGGTGAATTGTAGGCTAATTGTACACATTAGTGGGCCATCTGGTCGTATTTGTTAGCTTTTTTGGAATTTTTGTACACATTTCTGTGAAATGGACAGAGAGAGAGAGAGGGAGGGAGAGAGAGAGAGAAAGGGAGAGAGTGAGAGAGAGAGAAAGGGAGAGAGTGAGAGAGAGAGAAAGGGAGAGGGAGATACATGGAAAAGTTCAAATTATTTTTAGGAAAATGCATTGCCCAAATGTTTTGAATACTTTTAATGCAGCTTTTTTCCAAAAGTGGATTAGTTATTCAATTTGGTCTGACAACGGGGAAAGATTTAAAATCCAAATTGGCACATTACGAAATGAATTCACGTGTTAAAAGTGTAATAAAGCACTTAAATCAGTAATTTTGTAGTAAATTCGTTAAAGACAGAATACAAATGTAAGAGAGTATTAAAAGAAAGGTGCAAAATCTTACTAATTAAGGCTTAAATAATGGACACATATTAAAAGAAAACTGACATTTTCTGAATAAATTTTGTTCTGATTAAATTAGAGTTTGTATTGGCTCCACGGCAGCTCTCTCAGGCTGCCGTGGGAAGCTGAAAGCTTTCTCGTCTTACTGTACGTAAGTATCGTTCTAGCGACCGTTATGCGAACAACGATCTCATAAAGTGGCAACGCTTTTCATAACCAAATAATAACGCAAAATGCTACGAATTAATTCGTGTATATAGGATTGGAATTGATTCGTTTTAAAAACCGTTATGCGAACAACGATCTCATAAAGTGGCAACGCTCTTCATAACCAAATAATTACGTAAAATGGTACGAATTAATTCGTGTATATAGGATTGGAATTGATTCATTCTAGCGACCGTCATGCCAACAACGATCTTATAAAGTGGCAACGCTTTTCATAGCCAAACAATCACGCAAAATGGTACGAATTAATTCGTGAGTCAAAGAAAATTCTTTATAGTTATGTTTGAGTTTATACAGGGTTGCCCATATTCGACGGACCCATGTTTTTTAAAAA
>JAHXMU010000708.1:1576448-1612337 GCA_019455685.1 Philornis downsi | reverse complement strand
GCGTTGCCAGATGGGTCCGTCGAATATGGGCAACCCTGTATAATAAATAAATTTAAACCCGCCATTTTTTCTTGTTCCTGGATCTCAAACAATCATTAGTAGGATTTTCTAATAAAAGGAAGGACTTTAAGCATCGGCATGATTTAACAACCATTGACAGATTCATTTAATATCGTATCAACGTTTATGACTACATATATATTAAGTTTTGAATGAGAACCGCAAAAGCCGAAATTCAATTGTTTTTGTTGATGAAAGATTTATTTGCTAAATTAATTGTTTAATTAGCTCAAATATATAAATACTGCGATTTCCTGTTCAACCACAACATTTCAGTTTACTTTTCGTTTTCCATCAAATAATTTCACTTCAATTGAAATGTATTCCACTATAAACATTCAATGCCACTCAATTGTTTGCGTTTCAATTCTGTTCTTGCACATGACGCACAGGTTTCTTCTTTTTTTTGCTCTTTTCATGCCTCCAAAAGTACAAATAAACACATCGATTAGAAAAGAACATTTAAGCGATTTTGAGAACCTGGAGATTTTGTATACATGTAAATAAATAAAGTAAATGAATGCGTGTGTAGTAATCCCTGTGTTTTGTTTCAAAATAGTATGGATTTGTGTCGTGTATGTATGTGTGTGTGTGTATACATTTCTTTTGTATTTTTTGTATAAACAAAACAGAAGCGGTGGTATTAATTGATAGTGAAGCTAAAATGACAAACAAATATAGGAATCGGTAGAGGAGAGAATGGATACAAAACATGCTATTATTTAATCTGACTAATGGGCTATATATTTGTCTTTATGTTAGCTAAAACAGGTGATTTCGCCAATAAACGCAATGATTCTATGCTTACAAGGAAAAACAACTTAACTCCCAATTTATGATTTTGAGATTATTAAACGGTATTATTGGAATTTGTTATAACTTTTGAAATATAAGGAATTCGGACGACAACATGCTTCTTAAGGCCATTAACAATTATAAAAAAAAATTATAATTTATATCAATATTTTGGAATATTATGTAATTTTTGAAAAATCGCTGTTTTGAAAAATTGCTATAGCTTGTAAACTAAAACGAATTTTGGCATGGGGAATCGACCTAATTACGTGCCCAAGTAAGTATATCAATAACTTGTATCAATCTTTTGAAATATTATGTAATTTTTGAAAAATCGCTGTTTTGAAAAATGGCTATAGTTTGTAAACTAAAACGAATTTTGGCATGGGGAATCGACGTAAATATGTATCCAAATAAGTATATCAATAACTTGCATCAACCTTTTAAAATATTATGTAATTTTTGAAAAATCGCTGTTTTGAAAAATTGCTATAGTTTGTAAACTAAAACGAATTTTGGCATGGGGAATTGGCGTAAATATGTGTCCAAATAACTATAAAAATAACTTGTATCAATCTTTTGAAATATTATGTAATTTTTGAAAAATCGCTGTTTTGAAAAATTCCTATAGCTTGTAAACTAAAACGAATTTTGCAAGGGGAATCGATGTAAATTTGTCGTTTTTCTTGTGACCACAGAATTTATCACCCGCTTTTCAAATACGAAAAAATTAGGACCATATCGTCGCAACTTTTCAAATATACGGAATTTTGTAACCGCACTTGGATGATAACATCTGTCTTAAGGACATTAATAGTTACAACAAAAAACGGGTTCCTGTTTGTGTTAATATTTATAGATATCGTGTAATTTTTCGAAAACCGCTGTTTTTGCTATTACTTGAGAACTACATTGAATTTTGGAATGGGTACTGAACTTTCATTCCCGTATATGCGACACCTGATAGAAAATTATTCATGGCGGCCTGAAGGGTTGAAGTCGAGATCACCTCAATTATTGTTTTCATGGACTGCTTCAATGCAGTCAAATTCCTTGGTTCTGTTTTGTGCACCTGTTGTTTGACACAACCCTATAAAAAAGGAAAGTCTGGTGCAATCAGGTCAGGTGATATTGGATGAAGGCCAGCAGAAAGTGGAGTTTAAAAAAAGGTGGTCAAAAAAACTCACTCAACGTCTTTAAATAACGATCACTGACATTTACATTGTGTTTGTAGTACGATTCGCACGCCACCCTGTATATAATACTTAGGCTCATATCAGTGCTTACGAAGAAAAAAGAGTTAACCCCCAATTATTGTTCTTAGATTTCAAGTGTTTTTTAAAAAATCGCTACTACTGAAATTTGTTATAAATTTCAAAATATACGGAAATTTGAAAACGCGCTTGGACAACAACATAAAAAAATTCGAAAAAATGCCTTTTAAGGACATAAGTATACAATGATAACAATAAACATTTTCTTATTTATATCAATATTTACTGATATTATGTAATTTTTCAAAAACCGATGTTTTAAAAAAATACTGTAACTTGTAAACTGCATTGAATTTTGGAATGGGAATTGGACGTGAATATACCTCAAACTAAGTACAATAGCAGTAACAAATGAGCTCAACTTTTCCCTAACTCCACTTAAGTCAGCTTTCCTTGTGACCATAGAAATTTGTAGATACATTCTATCGCAGAATTACCGAGAATTGCTAATTTGAAAAACCCACTTAAAGCGATTGCCAAGATTATCTTTTTGTCGCTAAATTGGCAAAACTTTCCTCTATACTGACGTTGAGCGCGATCTGTTATTATTAGTTTTGTTAATTCATTTCAAGTGTGTTGGTAAGATTTTTACAATCGCTAAAACTGTAGAACAATAAAATTGTGTCAAATTTCATATTGCAAATGAAATTTTATGTGCTAAATTGCTGAAAATCTTACAGAGGGGTTACAGTAAATCGATTTTATTAAAAATACTTCCAGTCAAAAGCGATTAAGATGATTTGGAAGATTTGCCTCGCTCGTCAACTGTATTTAGCACTGACAAAGAGAAGGAAATGATGACAACAAATCGTCAGTAAGTTTGAGAGAACAGCTGATGGCATTTTTGGGATTCACCAATCAATTCGTACTTATTTACACGATTGCTTCCATATGAAACGCGTTGACGCTCGAATAATGCCAAAAAAACAGAATCTTCTTAAAAAAAACTCAATCGCGTAAAGGTCACTGAAGACGGAGTGAGGCAATTCCAGCCCCGCATTAGAACGGATGGTGAGATATGAACTTTCGAGTTAAACATGCTGCCCATTTAATTTCAATTCAATTGGAACGAAACCGAAAAAAATAATCAAAGGCTATAAAAAATCAACGTAGTTGTGATTGTTTTGTTTTGATTATCGCGGTGTTGAGCACTCGGAATTTTTTCTACAAAGTCAGAGGTAAATAAAGAATATTATCTGGGAGTCTGAGATCACAAATTCGCCGAAAAAGACCAGATTTATGAAAAGGAAGGTCATGGATTTTTCACCACAATAAATGAATGAATTTGTGGCCAAAAACTCTATAAATTTCATTGAACAACTACTTAATAAAGCTCCAGCTGACTTTTTAACTTTCTAAATTTCAAATGACCACATTGAAGCACCCGATTTCCGTCGACAGAAGACGTAATAGAATATTCGCTACCAGAATTACAGTCTGTTTTGGATAATGAGTTTGGAAAATCATTTGATGATCGTTTATGTATTATTTTGGAAGGAGTCTACTTTGATTGGATAATCGATGCAAGGCGATTTTGAGTGTATTGAATAGATTCAAGTCGAATCGCAGGCACATTGTTATATCGGAAGCGCATTATTATTTCGGAAGAGGCCTACTTTGAAGGCGATGCTAGCCGATTTTGAGTGTATTGAAGAAATTCAAGTTGAATCGCAGCGGAATGTGAAGGACAATTCGATTGATTGAAAAAAGGATTGGCATAAGTGTAATGCAGAGGGGTTATGAAATAGATTTCGACGCTTAACGATTTTGTGAAAAAAAAGACAAACTGCAAAATGATATTACTTTTTGTGCACAATAGTATACTCGTATTTGGCATACAGTACCGTAAAATCATAGCATCACGGCTGATTTTAACTAGACCGAATGAGAATATTGAACTGAAATAACTCACTCTTTAACATTTCTTTTTGGATATCTCGTTAACCTCATGATTAACTGTTACATTATCGAGGCCATGAATAAAATTTACATTTTCAGCAGTCTGGCATGCGATTTCGTATTCACCCTTAGCGCACGCTCAAGCAATGTTGAGTCAAGCAATTACAATATTATTTGATTAGTATTTTTAATACAAAATCGTACTTTCTAACACCACTTTTCGTAGCCATATATTGGAAGAATGATAGATTTTTTTCAAGTTTTCCTTTTTTTTACTACATTTCGTCTCATAATGGTTTTCGTTAAAGTTTTCTTCTCTGGTTTACGAAAATTAACCCAAAACTATATTTGAAACTTCTTATTTACATCTCTAACATCCGTTTGTTTACATAACACAGCTGGTATACGGTATATAGAGTATGAAACCAAAAAGAGTTATTCGCGAACTCCAAAGAAGTTTCAACGGTGCTTATTGCAAAAATATTAAGCATTTTTATGTTTAAATCGGTTTATATTTTCTTCACTAAAAGAACGTTTTCAGGCGATCGTTTTGGTGGTGTGTTGACGAGTAGTGGTCATTTATTGTAGGATAATACAAATGCCTCCTCATTGTTCGTTCTTGTATGTTAACAAAATACAATCTGGCCTTATATTTGTCATACAGTTGTATGTGTATATTTGTCGTACAGCATAGTAAAATGGCATCATTTTTGGCTTTGATAAGATCGCATTAGAATATTGAAATGAAATAAGCTCACATTTTTGAATTTCTTTCTTGATGTCTCGTTAATCGAAGTAGATTCGGGAAATCTAGTACTGATTTGCAATTCTAAAGGCTGTTCTTACCGTTACTGACAAAATAACTATCCATCGACTCACAAATCAACACAGAAATTTCAATCAGTTGAACTGACCTTAATTTTAATCCGATGTCTTTTTGTGTTACTGCAAAAATACTCTGAATGAAAGATTAAAGCAGCAAAATTAAAACTTTTTGAACTCCTCCGTTTGGGAAATGTAGGAGGACCGATTTACCGAAAATCGATGTCGTTTGAAGTCCTCCGTTTGAGAAATGTAGGAGCACCGATTTTCGGTAAATTTGCCATATGTATCCTAATAACTGATAGATCGATTTTTTCGTATTTTATCCAGTATTATAATGCAATGTAACTGACGAAAGTTTATTTTAATTTCAATGTTCGAATTATGGATTAAAAGAGAAAATCAAATTTCGATAAAACGGACAATTTGCCTGGAAGGTACCAGAAAGAGCGTTCGTTCTCAGAACATATGATATGCTTCAAATTTGGTTGAATTTTTTATAACCAATGTAATGGATAAAAATCTAGACTACTACAGTTTTCAGAAAGTTTTCGACAACGAACTCGATGGACAGCGCAGAAGATTGCGACCAAAACTCCGTTGGAAGGACCAGGCTTATGAAATACTAGCGTAGCTTGATGTGACGAATTGGAGGAGAAGCGCAGAAGATCGAAGAGGTTGGAATTATTTTCTACGGGCGGCGTATAGTAGATGAGGATGTCTATTCCTGTCGCCACCTAAGGGAAGAAGACTAAAGTTGTCTAATTAGAAATTACAGAGGATTGACTGAATTTTGAAATATCAGCCAATTTGTATGGGAAGTACCAGAATTGGTGCGGCAACGTGCTTCTTTTTTTTCTGAGATTCGACTTTGGCAGATGTTCGACGTGCGCCAAATGTGACCAATTTTTATGGAACCGATTGGAAGATATAAAACAAAGAATACATGAATTAAATCGGTCATTTGGACAAGATGTAACAGAAATGGTGGGGTTAATAGTTATACTTAACTATTCCTATCTATTATTATTTCCTGAATTGTTAAATATTCAAGTATTTGGTTAGATTTTAGACATAAATATAAAATTATTTCAGAACTCATATACTACATTCATGACAATGTCATTTTCCGTAACTTAATTTATCACTACAATGCTTAGTCTTACAAAAACAATATGATTTTAGCAAGATAATTCTGTTTGTTCTAGTATATTATTGTAGATATTGACTTTCACAGTATTTTTGTATCATACAATCGTTTAATCAGTTGGATTTGTACTTCTTTTGTAATATAATTAACTTTTGGAAAAATCGAATGTACGAGTACAAACAAAATTATTCAATATATATCGTTATCTGCCTCGAGCGAGTGAGAGATAATGGTAACATTGCCAACTAAATTAGGTTGTAAAAATATAACATGATGTTCTATAGAAAAAATTGCCATAAACTGATAAGGAAAAATTGTGAAGGTGACAAAGGGGAATGGAAAAAAAATTTACAAAACATTTTATATATGTGAGTATATATATTAATAATTCCTCTGTGATTGTATAAGTAACCGCAAAATATAAGAGAGAAGGACATGATGATTTATAATTGATATAATTTTTGTTTAAAAAATTTGTTAAACTTTACTATTGGTCAACATTTAATATAAGGTTTAGTAAAAAAACGTTTTTTTTGCATGACATTGAAGGCTTTATTTAGTACAGTTAGAATGATCCGATGTTGCCATATTGAAGGTAACTCACTCCATTATGCCTCTCTCGTAGGAGCCTTCGTCTCAATTGGCAAAACAATTGAGATAATGGATTTTCACCAACTTCTCTTCAAACGAATATTTTACCAGCAAAATCATTCGCCGTAAATGGCAATTATTTGCTGCCAGGTCCAAAATATAAGGTGAACAACAAAGCTCCTGGAACTTCTGCCGGGTCAATAACTATGTGAGTGGCCTGGCATTATCCTGATATTGCACAATTCCTCTCCCATTGATCAAAACTGATCGATTTTAAGCAATTTAATCCTTCAGAAAGTCCAATTGGATCGGATCTAGATAAATGATTCCCTGCCAATCCAATCCAGCCAACAAACCAACAGCTAACAGTAAAATCTTCTACCGTTTTTGTGAGCTCACTGCAATTTCATCACGACCGTTTTCGCTTGACGTTGTTGTAAGCGGTTTCGTCATCAGTCACCATCCATATCAGAAAAGAGTCGATTTTGTTACGATTCAACAGGGATTTGCAGGTGGAAATTCACACCATGAGGTTTTTTCGCGTTAACTCGAGTGACACCCATGCACTGAGCTTATTTTGCATCCAACTTTATTCAAGTGAATCCACATGATTTTAACTGCAATGTTTAACTCCTGGACAATCGAAACAGTGCTTACAGGACGCCCCCATTCGATTATTTTCATTATCTTGTCGACATTTTCATCACTTAGCATTGCAGGATGGATCTTTGACATCAGAATTATCGGAATGGAATCGACGAAATCAAAATTTCACGTGATTGGTGCATCATTACAGCATCAGGACTATAAACAGTATTTACATTTTCCGTCGCCTGGCATGGGATTTCACCTTTAGGCTAACTACTACATACATATGTTCTTTTCATGAGGGCAAAATTCCACGAGACATTGTTTGATTGTGAAAAAATTTAGCGGCATTGCCAGCTATTCTTGTATTAGTTTCTAACATCGAAATCGTCATAATGCATTAGATTATATATTTGCAAAATTGTGCATTTTTTATTATTTTTTCATTTAACAAGTTAGCAAACGCGTTCATAAATATATGAAATGCGTTCATAAACGGAACTACAAAAATCTAAGTAGCTCTGATTTCAGTGTTGGAAACAAAAAAAAAATGGAAAAGGTTAACGTTGCCACTTTACAAAATACTCTTGTTTAATTCTACGACTATTTTTTATATGAAGTTCCGCCGCGGAAAGTCAGCATGGTACCGGGCTTTACTAAAGAAAAAACTGTAAATATGGCTGATTTGACCTTTGCTAATGTACATCCTTAGAGCGCTTTCAAACAGTACTGCGTCAAACAATCACAAAATTATTTGAGTAGTTTTTTTAAGTACAAAATCACATTTGTGATTGCGACAACAAAGGATTTTGTCTGGTTCGGCAGGAACGGGTTCACTTCTGACATATATTTACCTCAAGAGATTTATAAAAGTATAAAAAAGCGGGGATTAGCTTTCGTTTCCAAAGTTTATTAGAGATTGTACCTTGAATCAAATACAGGATTATGTGTGCAGACAAACTCGTCTTACACGCATGGGGGGAGTATCAGAACTGACTTGAGCAAATCAAATAAATTCTCTAATAGCTCAGTCGACTTAAAGTTTACTCTAAAGCACTCAATCTCACTACAATTAAGAACTTGACATGTAAACGTCTTAATTGCAGTGGAGATGATAAAGTTAGGATTTATATCTTAGAATTTGCAAACGTGGGTTCTGGGCATAAACAGATTTTTTTCTATTTTTTTGTTTTTTACTGCACTTTTAGCAATGTATTCCTATGAAGTTTTTCGTTAAGGTTTTCTTCATTCTTTGGTTTGCTGAAATTATTCAAAAATTATGTTTAAACTTCTTGTTTACATCTCTAATTTTCATTTGTTTATATAAAACAGCTTATATTTGGTATCCCGAGTATAAAATCAAAAGAGATATTTACCAACTCCAAAGATGAATCAAAGCTATTTGTTGCAAAAATATTAAAATGTTTATGTTTAAATCAGTTCGTATTTTCCCCACTAAACAAAAGTTTTCAAGCGTCCATGTTTACAAGGCAAATTAGTTGAAATGCGTCATTGATTGCAAGGTGATAGAATCTTCTTTTCATTGTTGGCTAGTGTATATTAACAGCCCAGCAAAAACTAGGTAGCAACATGTGCCAATTCCATATTTCCACCAAAAGTACTTCCACATCGTTATGTATATACTACTGCAACGCAGTAATAATAATCCTACTTTTGGGAACATAATGCTTTCCTTATTTTTCTTGAAAAATTATTAGTAGTACACAAATGTCGCGGCATGAATTGTCAATTATTAATTAAAAAAAAACGTTGACACCCAATATCTACATATTCAGTTTCTCTTATTTTATTATAATTTATTGTATTACATTAACCAGCTAGAGAGACATGTGTCAGTAAACTATTACGCTTAGTCTACTTTTAAAACTATAATTTTTAATGCATAATGTTACTTTTTGCATAAAAAAAATATCATTTCTGAGAAATGTCTACGAAAATGTTATCCTAGCGGTACACAACTGTACTACATAAATATTACTTAACAGTTGTCAAATTGAAAGTACTTGCTCCCTATGACAAGCCAATGTAATAATCATAGGTGCTTTAAATAGGAACAACTATTGTGCCAGGAGATGTGGTGATTATTGTGCCGATTAGTATGAACAATTCTTGCTGGGATTCCTTTCCTTAGCATGTGCACCATTTCGTTTCTGGTTTAAGAAATACTGCACTTTCACTGAAGGAAGGAAACGACTTTAAAATATTAATATATCCGATAAGGCAGTATTTTCCTTCGAAAAACGAAATTATCTTTAATCATAGTAGTCAAAATATGCATATTCCTATTGCAAACAATAAAATCTCAAAAGAAGAATCTCACTAACGGATTCAAAAAGAACCATTCACAAAAATCATATGGCACAGAGTTGTTTCTTTGTTTTTTTTTTCGATACGACAATTTTATGCATTTGGTTTTATCAGATATTTGGATGGAAATTTTCACTAAAGGAAACTGCGTTTGTTTTTCATTTTATTTGTCGATATTTAATATAATATAACTTTATTATATTATCATTTTTTTACTTTTTACACATAAACATCACATTACACTACAATTTGTGTTTAAAAGCTTTTTATCAAGCATTGATTTTTAATCGCACTGTCCATTTTTTTTTTTAACTTTAGTTACATTTAGTGTAACCTTATGTGAAAATATGACTTCTGTCAGCCTTCTTGAGTTAATTAACAAGCACTTTTTGAACTCACCTTCAAAAATTTATCGTTGCTTATTAGATAATTTATGGTTCGTTTTACTTTTAATTTGGAATAACTTTGGGTTTCGAAAATTAAGATAACTAACACTACAAATTAGCTAATAAAGTTATTCGTTTCAAATTAGTCGTTTTAAAACACTCACAACACCACTTGAAATTATTCGATTAAGCGATTAATCGTTTTAATAAAACAAACATAATAAACAAACGGGACTAAAATGCATTACTTTAAGGTAGCCCAACAATGTTTTATGTTTATTTTAATATCACATATCGGGAAAGAGAAACGCCCCGTTTTTTCGATGGATTTGTATACGAACTTTACAAGTGATCAAACTTATTTGTTACTTGGGCTATGTTTTAATGACGTTGCAGTGTGCCTCGCAGTCTCGTTCTCGTCGACGTCGTTATTGCAAAATTTTGCGATTGGAATTGAACATTTGAAATATTAATGCCATCACCAACCATAGATCGATTATTGGTCACCACCACCACCACCACCGCATTGAGAGAGGTGAATTTAGGTACTAACTACTCTGGGGATCTTTGAACGTCGTCGTCATCATTACCAAAAGTACTCGAACAAATATGAAACAGAAATTAACGACGACGGCGATGACAGACGACCAACACACTTCGCTCAAGAAAATATTGTTCGCAAAAACATTAATAATGCGCCAATATCTTGCCTCTACATTCACATGTATTTACAATGTGTTGTTGTCTTAGGGCTCCCACCAGGATAGATAATTTATTGTGGATAAAATAGGTGAGGCGGGGTGTGCTAAGTTTTACCAGTCTGGCACATGGCTATTACTTTTTTTTTTTGTTTGAAATGTTGTTGTCACCACCGAGACGACACAAAGTGACCATAAACAATACAGAATCATCTGCCGCCATGCATTCACTCCAAACTGTAACGCGTCCGTTTTATTATCACTGCTGTGGAAAAAAAAAACAAAAAACAACAACGAACTGAGAGTGCTAACGAAGTGAGCGTGCACTTTGTGAGAGCCTTGTTCATTGTTTTCTTTGGGCAGAGAGTAAACTACGTGAGCTATTTATTGTTTTTGTTAAATATACTTTATGATTAATATATAAGGTTTTTACGTTTTGTTTTGCTACTTTTCCATGGGAGGAATTTTGAAAGGTATACAAAGGAATTAACCCTTTAAGAAACAGTTACTCATCAAGGAAGGAATCACACTTTAAATGAGCAGAGAAATATTTTCGAAGATAAACATATTTTTGAAGCAACACATATTCTGAAATGCTTTCCAAATAAAATAAAATCGGTTACTTTTTCTGATAACCGGTTACTTGAAAAAAATACTTTGCTATTTTGTCGCAGTTATTCTTTTTGGGAAACATATTTTTGACGTACATAAAAAGCTTTCTTGTTTTATTTTCATACATACCCGATAGAAGGAATATTGAAAGTTATACAAGGATATTAACTATTTAAGAAGCGGTTACTTACTAAGAAATTAATCACCTATCCAACGACAAAAGTGTAAAAAATAAAAAAAAATCTTATTTGTTAGGAAATGCACATTCTAAAATCCTGGTCAGGTAAAACAATCGTGGCTACTTTTTCCGCTTATCGATTACTTGAACAAAAATCTTTTGTAAATTAATTTTTCACAGCTATTGTTTTTGTTAAACATAGCTTTTTAGTTTGCTACTTTTTCATGGGGAAATTTTGAAAGGGATACCAGGAATTTATCCTGATTAAGGTGGTAAAGAAGTAAAGAATGGACATTTTAAATGAATGCAGCATTTTAGACATTTATATTTCTTAAAAAAGCTGGATTTCAAAATTGTTTACCTTTTTTTACTATTATTCAAGTAAAAATAGTTTATATAGTTCACTGATTTGAAAATTAAAATTCGTACATTCTACGTTCCATCAAATTATTTTATTTTAGATAAAAAAAAAATTATCGGTTACTTTTTTTTATTTTATCATGGCTCTAACCTCATTAACAAGACATTTCACTTTTAATTGAAAAATTTTGTAGAATTTGAATTTTTTTGTTTTTTTTTTTTAATGAAAGGCAATCAATTACTTGGTACAAATGATCGGTTACTCGCCCAAATTTTGACAAAAACGTTATGTAACTTTTATGGAAACTCCCACAGTCTTAGCTTTATCAAAATACTATTAAAGAAATGTTAGTCGGTCACTTTTTTACCATTCGGTTACCCGGATGTAAATGCCTTTATAAAGACGATTCGATATTTTTTCTGCTACTTGTTTGTTGGATTCAAAATACTTTTTTAAATCACTTTATCCACAAGCAGACCACTGATTACCTGATACAAAATAATCGGTTACTCCTCCGAGTTTTAGTTAAGTTTACGTAATTTCTATAAGTTGGTTTCACCAAACAAAAAAAATATTTCCTGACATGGCATTAACCACATTGATGATTTATATTTTAAACTTAAGTCGGCAATTTTTGGATGAACGTCTACTTGACTACCATATACGGATAACCTAATACTTTTCTATAATGTTTGCTAAAGCTCTTTGTAGGCTTTAGGCTTTAATCATAATGATGGTTTCATTTTAAATTTTAACCGACAATTTTTAGATGAACGTCTACGTACCTAATAAAAAAAAAATAAATTAATAAATACATTTTACAAATTATTTTTACCATAACTATGCCACCGATTTGATAATCAGCTAATACAAAATAATCGGTTACTCTCCCAAGTTTTAGTTAAGTTTATGTAATTTGTTGAATTTGGTGGTAATTCTCATATTCTAAGCTTTATAAGTTTGTTTCACCAAAAAAAAAAAAAAAAAAATAAAAAAAAAAATAAGTTTCTTGTTCCACCGTCAGGCTACTGGGGTAAAAATATTTTCCTGACATGACATTAATCATATTGATAAATTTACATTTTAAATTTTAGTCGAAAAATTTTGAACGTCTACTTGTCTACCGTCTATCCTAATACCTTCTATAGGTATAATGTTTACTAAAGCTTTTTATAGGCTTTAGGCTTTAATTGAACCGCTAATGTTTAACAACCTAACCATTGAGGAAGCGCCTATGAATTACATTTTGGACCGCAGTAATTTATAAGATTATCCTATTTTTTAAGAAAGTCATATATTAAAATCCATTTATTAGAGTAAAAGAAAAGAAATAAGAAAACTTACAAATTATTTTTTCATAAAAAGTTTTGGCAAGTAACCGGTTATTTGTATTAGATAATCAGCTGCCATCTAATACCAATAACCGGTTACAAGGCAAAAATTTTTTTTTTAATCAAAATAGAGAAATAGAGAAAAAAATTAATCGATTACTTTTTCAACTACCTGGTTACTCGGGTTAAAAATATTTCTTTAATTTGACTTTCATAAATTTGACTTTGATAAATCATTCAAATTTTAAACTTCAAACAGAAAAGTTTTGATACACGTCTATCTGATTACTATACACAAGTAATCTAGTAACCGATTACTTTCTTATAATGTTTATTAAAGCTTTCTATAAATTTCCAATTTTGATTTTACTTCTCACATCTTAAGTAGAATCTGATATTCACAACATCATTTTGGAAAAAGGAAAAGTTATCGGTTATTTGTTGTTAATTCATTATTCGTATAACATTTTTAGAAATATTTCGTATTTAGATCAGCATTTTAAACTTTGCATTAAATTTAAAAAATTTTCGCCAAAGAGTAATTAAAACCTTAACGAAAGACCGATTATTAGGCCGTAGTTTTGGATTAAATGTTTTTATAATTAGCAGTTTTTAATATAAATTTAATTTACGATTGCTTAGAATGGCTTTTAATTTACATCTCATGTCGCTATATAAGAACAATTTGCTTTAATGAAACTTTAATCGAAACAAATGAAGGAAAGAGAGAAATTCTAATCGTTACTCACTCTACTGATTGTCCGTGAGAGGGCAGAAAAAACACGGAGCTTTGTGGCTCACAAAAATAATCAATTACTCTATTCGAGTAATCGAGTATCGGTCAGACTAAACCAATCGGTATTTTGAACAAAAGAGTAACCAAATTTAATATAAAATATTGCTCTCAAACTGATTATGTTTACAAATGGCAAATAATATAGATATCTGATAATTCTAAAAACATTAAGGAAATACCACTTACTCTTGGATTTAAAGACAAGAATACGTACCTGAAATGATAAGAAAAGAGAAATAGTTGTAAATAATCGATTTTCAAAAAAAGTTATATACAAATTATAATGTGCTCCCAAGGCCATGATTTAGAGTAAAATTTTTGGACGCAACTGTTTTCTTGCTCCTTTTTATTGTGTTCAGTTGTATTTTACCTAATTGTGCGGAAATGCTACAACAATTGTTACACTCTTCCCTTATCTGTGGATGACGACATTAATTTCTTATCTCTTTTCAAAGTAACCATCATGTGGTTACTTTACTCTACAATACCTGTAGCAACAGACTGCATGAGATAAAAATTTCACAAGACCTGGTAAACTTCTTTTTAACACGTTATGGGAAAACTATTAAAAAAGTTAATTAAGTAAATTGTCTATGGACATTTATTAAGACTTAGCCCCAGCAAACATTTCAAATTTTTGTACTCCAATAACAATTTTAATTATTGGGTTTTAAGTACAGTAATTTTTACGTGTATTGTGCTAATTTCAAGGTTTCACCTAAGAGTTTACTCTATAAGACACACCAACCAACCGCCATTCAAATTTTATTTTTCCTGTGAATAAACATGAAATTAAAGAGATTTGAATTTGAAATCTTGCTCAAAAGAAAAAAAAAAAACACTTGGACAAACGGAGGGGGCGTGTTCCCTCAGCACGATATTCACGATAATAAAAGTAATTAAATAAATTTCGAGTCGAAACAATGTTAAAATTATGATTTATTTAATGATGGTGTAGTGAATGTAGTGTAAAATGGGAAAAAAAGTTGCAAATTCAAATACACGAAATGAGTACAAAACTAATTGCTGGTCCGTCTGCCAGCTACTGGTAAATAGTTTTGCACCACTTCCTTCTAAAAACAAAAAAAAAAAAAAAAATACAATAAAAAAAACAAAAACAAACAAAATTCGCGTTGACGAGAAGTGTTCAAATTGTTAAGACAAGACAAGACATCAACCAATAAGAAATGAAATTTGAATAACAATAACGAGGAAGTCGATTAAATGCAAACAAAATTCAGTTTCCATGAAAAAGAAAATTTTTCATTTCACACAAAAGAAAAATCATATGCGCGTGAAAGAAGGGAGAAATTTGTAAGCAAAGTGACTGGGAAATGTTGCATTTGTTTTGGGAGGAAAATTGCAATGTAAAGTGAATGAACAAAAACAAATTCTCGTACATTCTGTGAATTTAATATGCTGAGAAGGAGGAATACGAGGGCGGTCTAGCCCACCTAACAAAGAAGACACAAACAAGTTGCGAAAATGTTTCTTTATTTTTTAACAAGATCTCCTGTTAGCTCGATACACTTTTTCCAGCGATATTCAATAGCTTCTATACTTTATTTACATTAAGAACTGTCAAACTCCTTAAAATAAACATCAACCACAGACTCCACCTCTTCATTGTTGGCAAATCTTTTATTATCAAGCCATTTTTTTAAGTTTTGAAATAGAAAGTGGTCCGAGGCAGCTAAATCTGGCGGATAAGGTGCGTGATAAGGCAATTCAAACTTTAATTCATTAATTTTGGCCATCGCAAAAGCAGATGTGTGAACTGGAGAATTGTCTTGATGAAACAACACTTTCTTTTTCGCCAAATGCGGCCTTTTTCCATAATTTCATCATCTAAATGCTACAATAAAATAGCATAAGATTTGCCGTTGGCGGGTTTCCTTTCTGGAGAAAATTAATAAAAGTAATCCCAGGCGCATCCCAAAAAATAGACGCCATGACCGCCGCGTGCAGATGAAACCGTCTTCGCTTTCTTTGGACACGATTCTCACACTCCAATGAACTGCTTTGACTGTTCCTTTGTTTCAGGTGTGAAGTGAAGGACCCCCTTGTCTCATCCATGGTTATAAGTAGACACAAAAATTCGCCAAACACTTTACTGAAACATCTTCACGACACTGTTTTTGCTCTATTGAAAGCAAATGCGGCACCCATCTGGCGCACAGCGTTCTCTACTTGAAATCTTTGGTCAATATACGATATATAGCACTTTTTGAAATGCCTATCATTTCAGCTAGCTCACTCCCTTTCAGTTGACGATCAGCTAATGCCATTTTGTGGATTTTCTTAACCGTGTCTGGTGTTTACACCTCAATTGGTCGACCACTGCGATGTTCGTCTTGGCGGCTCGTACGGCCTCGTTTAAACTCTGCTGCCCAATATTTTACAGTCTTAAACGAAGGATTAGACTCCTCCAGAGTAGAATCTGGCTCGACTTTAATATTGCTTGGACTGAGGACACCTTTCAAATGGAAATATTAAATTACATAACGTTGACCAATTTTTTCCATGTTTACATATTTACTGAGATCGTTTACTAATAAAAATACTGAACAACGTGGTGCAACATATTTATGTTTTATAGCGTTGCCACTTTTCACCAAAATAAGTTTTTTCAAACTACTGGCACCATCTATGCTCCAAGTCGGCATGCATTCTATTTTTAGATTGCCTACAAAGCAACTACAGTTTAGCGACGATCCGGACCCACAGAGTAAGAAACTTTCACTAATAACTGTTAATTATTCGCCTAATCGAAGCGTTCGTCAGGCGTATCGAGGTGACCAGCGCACAAGGAATGATTTGATGTTTTGTCCTAGCTCAAACACAAGATCTCATACATATGTACGGTAGTCGGAGCTATTAACCATTGCGCTACGGGTGGTCAAATAAAATCGTCGTCGAAAAGCTGGACAGACGCCATGTGATCGGACAGTCTAAAATTTATACAAAAGCTTATACGAAATTATCGGCAAAGCGAGTAACGAAGAGAGCGAGATCATCTTACTCTCCTCTTTGCTCTCTGATCATCCCTACTTTGGCTCCAGGGAGAAATAATTTATGCATATAATTATAATTTATAACATATACATTGCCTTTGGATTCCGAACGCCACAGTTTGAGAAACATTCAGAAGATTTGTCGATTATTACTCGACTACTCGTAGGGCTAAACTGAAACATCGAGGTGACCGCTGGTGAAATAATGATAGGTGGCTGTATCGGGGATTGAACCTGTGATATAGCATTAAATATTAAAATTACTCTATCAAACAATTACGAGCACTAGAACACTAATTCTATTTCGGGGAAATGGAAGATGTCTCTAGAATTTATCTTCAACAACCCTGTATTAGCTTTAAGTATCCAATTTTCCGTCTTCGAATTCCGTTTGAGATCAGTGTTGCCAAAAGAGCTGGCAAACGAAACGAAATTCCATGCAATTTGGTATAAGAAAAGGGACTCCGTTGGAGATCAATGGCAATTTTTATTAATAATTGTAATAAATCTTTAAGATTTACGAAAGACCACGATTAGAATAACTACTAATAATAATTAAGTCTACCTTTACATCCGAGCGATCATATCACTGCTTCCCATGAAAAACTCGCCAACAATATTACGTTAACAATTCATTATGCAAAAGATTGTTAATAAAATAACCGCACTCTAGAATATAATTGTTGTTAATTTTGTAATATCCAACAATTCACATGATGTAATTAATTAGTTGGAGATCCGGCGAGAGGTGAAAAAAAACCTGTAAAACGTTAAACACAAATTCGTTTTAAATTCTCTGTAATATGTTTAAAGTTTGTTAACTCTGTACTGGTATTATTATTATTATCATTTCTGTGGTAGAAATGTTGTCATAAAGTCATTAAGCTTGAACGAAAAGTTTCCAAATTTGCAGTTTCATTTTATAGTTTGTAATTTGCGCAAGCATTTCTGGGATCGTCTATATAAGTTTAGCTGAATGAATGGTAAAACTCATTTCAGGAATTTTCTTCATTTATTAAATGTTTTTAAATGGCGTAAATTTAATAAAGAAATTTCACCTAAAGTTATAGTTATAAAATTATCTTTCGTTCAAGCAGAAAACTTCAAGCAGAGACTCGACTTTTTGCATTTGCAAAAGCCAACGCGACAAGAAGAAATTAACGAAAGATTAACGCAGAGTTTAGTGTCTATGAGCGTTTAAGTTGTTCCATGTAATTTTGTCATTAAAAATATATGCTTGAGAGAGATTATAATGCATTATGCGATTTTAAATATAATGATTAATAAAGAAAATGGAAAACTACACGGATAACTGACTGCTTTTAATCGAATAATGCTAAAAAATCTAAAATTGTAAACGAAAACTCTTATTTAATAGTTTTAAAATAATTGTAACACAATAGATAACAATACATATATATTTTTTTAAAGAAATGAATGGAAAAATCGCTTCGGTTTGACCGAACAAATGGTGCTCGATAACGTTTTACTTACAAAATATTTTACAACACAACTCTATGTAAATTTGGCTCCTAACATTTATATAGATATTAGTATTCCATATGAGACCATGGTATTTATATTATACTACGATACAGATTTTCGAAAAATTTCAATACAGCAATAAATTATTTGAATAACCGGTTATTCAGCTGCAGTAAACGTAAATGGTGACATAATCTTTGTACTTTCTATTTAAAAGTGTATCAAGTAATCTGTTTTGTATTGTCGAAAATTTGTTGCCCAAATACTTTCTGCTTGCAAGCGTATTTAAATAGAGAGATATAGAAAAAGTTTTGCTTTCTACACAAAAATAAATAGCACAATCTAATCGAATAATTGTAGCCCAACATGTTTGATTCAAGAAGCTTGAACATTTACCGAAACACATTATAATAATCTTTCAAGTCAATTTTCACATAGAATTATTTATTCGAAAATAGTTTTCATATATAAAAACTTTTTAAAATTAATTTCATAATTTACAAATTGAATCGAATGAGAAATATATTAAAATACAACTTTCATATATTGCAGTTTCTTGAAAGATATCGTCCAGTTAATAGCAAGACGCTTTCAAATGTAAAAAAAGATTGATTCATCACATAGAAAATCATCATTAAAAAAACATCATTCTTATGGAAAAGATCATGTGGTAAAGGATGTAGGAAAAGAAAAGGGTCTTACTTTAAAAAAGTGTTTCAGATAATACATTTCAAATAACATTTAAAGGTACATCTTGTTACATAGAAGAGTGTCTTGGAAGAAACTTTATGTAGAAAAAAGTGTCTTGGAAAATACTTTTTGTATAGCAAAGCGCGTTGAATAAAACTTTTTATGTAGAAAAGTGTCCTAAACGAAACCGTTTGCATAACAAGTTTTTGTATAGCAAATTTTCGGAAAACAACTTCCGCCCAAAAAATCTTGAGGGACATATATAGGGTGATTTTTTAATCGTAGTTTTTTAAAAATCGAATAAAATACTCAAGTTTGCATTACACAGGGTGGGCCATAAGGGTGTTGGCGGTTTAAACATTCAATTAAAAAAAAACTACGAAACATAAAAAAAATATATTTGTATTTTTAAAAAGTAGAAGCATTGGAATTTTTAAGACTTAAAAATAATGTTGTCCAAATGGCTTCCCTCGGCTGCTTGACACTCTTGGAACCAAAGTCGCAAATTTTGGAAAACTCGTTGAAAAGTTGTTCTCGGTATTTTGTTACTTTCCTGAATAATGTTCCTCTTCAACTGCTCTAAATTGGTCGGATTATTCTCGTAGACTACCGATTTGAGGTAGCCCCATAGAAAATAATCGCATGGAGAGAGATCGGGGCTACGTGGGGGCCATTCAATATCCCCCCTTTTCGAAATGAGTTTTCCAGGAAAAACATTTTTCAGCAGCTCTATGGATACCCTAGCCGTATGACATGTGGCCCCATCCTGTTGAAACCATATCCTCGAGGTATTACCTTGAAGTTCTTGCAAAGCTGGCACCAAAAAGTCTGCTAGCATGTTGCAATAATTGTTCGCTCTAACCGTCATCGCATGCCCTCTTTCGTCCTCAAAAAAGTATGGTCCAATAATACCGGTTGACGTTATCCCAGCCCACACCACAAGCTTAGGGCTGTGAAGTGGACGTTCATGCAAGCGTCGGGGATTAGTCTCGGACCAGAACCGACAATTTTGCTTGTTCACATGGCCATTAAGGTGAAAATTGGCCTCATCACTAAAAATCACGTTGTTGAAATTGTTGAACCGCTCTAGCATCAAATTGACAAAGTTAAGTCGGTTATTGGCATCATTGGGTTTTAATTCTTGGACTATCTGAATCTTATAAGCCTTCAAATGCAAATCACGTTTCAAAATTCGTCGTAAAGTTGTTCTTTTGACATCCAAAGACTGACTTCTCTTACGCCCACAATGTCGGCTGATCTTGCAGAAACTGGGCGACCACGAACCGTAATTGGCACTGTTGAGCCGGTTGTTTCGAACATTCTGATCCATTTTCGTATCACATTGGCGCTTGGAACTTCACTTAAATCGTGTAAACCGTGTTCATGCCGATACAAACGTCGTGCAGTAATCACTGACTTATTGTTTTCGTAATACGCTCGGACACAAAATGCACGCTGCACTCCCGCGTACGGCTCCATGGCGACTAAATTTCCAGGGAGCGGCGCAGCGAACAACATATCCCCCCGCCACCCCGCGCCGCGCGTTACCGAGAAATTGAAGAATTAAATCGCCAACACTCATATGGCCCACCCTGTATATTAACATTTTTTATTAGAATCGATAAATTGATCTTTGCCATTTAATTTTTAAAGATAATTTCATGTAAATGTTTTCCGCGGCTTCGTCTCAAAATATACCATTCGAAGGGTCCAATTTTTCGTCACTTTTTCGAGCATTTCGGACTGTATTTCACGAATAACGCGTGTTATGTTATCCTGTAAGGCTTCAATAGTGTTCAGCTTGTCCACATAGACTAACGACTTGACATAACCTTACAAGAAATAATCAAGAGACGTTAAATCGCAAGATCTTGGGGGCCAACTCACAGGGCCAAATCGAGAGACAAATTGCTCACCAAATTCATCCCTCAACATATCCACTGTTTCACGAGCAGTGTGGCATGTTGCACCGTCCTGATGAAACCACATGTCAACCAAGTTCAACTCAGCCAATTTGCGCAAAAAAAAATCGCGTATCATGGTTCAGTATCGTTCGCCGTTCACGATAAAAAAATAGATCATTTGCTTAATTATTGGTTTGATTAACTCTGAAGCAAAATTACCCAAAATACAATCAATTACTCGGGTTTCGATTACAGTCTTTTATTAAAATTAAAATCATTTATTAATTTGATCAACTTTGGAATAAAAATTCTAAAAAAAAATTAAATATTTAGCGGAAACTCGTCAATATAAATTTATCAATTTATAAAAAGAAAATATCAAACCATTCCCTTCGTTATTGTTTGATTAACTTTGAAATAAAATTCGCCAAAATGTAAGCAATTAATCGAGTGGTCGTAACAATAAAAATTCTCTCAAAATTAATCAATTAATCGGATATTCGTAAATATGAATTTAACATGCTGTAGAACATATAACATACTTTTAGACATAAACTCTCATAATCTGAACCAATTTCAAAATAGCATAATTTTCAAAACATTCTTTTATCCGCTTATTTCAGCAATTGAATAAATTGCTCGAATAAATTATTATTTTTTAAATTTCTTTTTTAACTAATTTGAATTACATTTAACTATAGTTGACCGATAATGACAAAACAGTTATTTCAATTCAATTAAATTCAAATTATTTGCAATATTTTCTAATGAAATAAAAACAAATTCCTTCACGAAAAAAACGACTTTTGATCCTCAGCAAAAACCATACATAATTGAAACCATTCATAATTGCATACTCAATATCTAAATACCAATAATGCAGGAAAAACTCATTAAACGTTATCGAACAGACCTTGTCAATCTACCACTTAAATTCAATTGTTACTACTTCACCCATACATATCTTAATATTGAACTGGTTTAGTTGTAAGGTGGATTTTCATTTCAAAATCCACATTTCTGTGCGTTTTACTAAGAAAATCTCCACTTAAAATAATTGCTTTGCAATCTAAAACGATTCATAATTTCTTCAAGTTGAAAATCCGTTTCATTTCGATTTTGATTTATGACCGACTACCAACCGACGCGTCCTAAGAGTTCCACCGTAACAAAGAAAAGCTGTGTCAAAACAATTTTCAATCGATTTTTGAAATCGCTTTCAATGAATGGAAAACTGAACCACCGACCGACCGACAGACCGACCAATACATAAGCGCCAGTGTTCGACTAAGCGATTGGCGTTCGAAAACAATAGATGTCGATGAAAACATAATTACAGTGAAGCAAACAAGTTTGCAACAAAACCAACTGCCAGTAGTGGATAATTGTAATTGTTTGATTTGCCCAACCAACCGACAGACAGCCTTATTGTTATTGTAGCAGTCTATGGATCTGGTGATTA
The DNA here is from genome assembly GCA_019455685.1 of Philornis downsi. Classification (NCBI taxonomy): domain Eukaryota; kingdom Metazoa; phylum Arthropoda; class Insecta; order Diptera; family Muscidae; genus Philornis; species Philornis downsi. Next base: position 1,589,913 of record JAHXMU010000708.1, on the reverse strand, counting down.
TAAATGCATAAATTACAAATGAAATTAATTGTATTCATAGCAGTTACATGGATTAAATTAAATCCGCATAAAATAACTTGAAAGTTGTAGAAAATTACAGGAGAATAATAAAAACGGTGTGGTTTTTTAACTGATATTGACTTAGAAATGAGATGTTTGTTAGGTTAATGGCCTGATTAGTTTGTAATATTAATCGTTAATGCGACCACGGGTATTCGGTTACTTATTTATAATTAAAAGAAGAGAAATTTTGAAGATTATGGTGAATTTTGAATGAATAACGTAACGTAAGTAAATTTTTATAGGAATCTTGGAATATACATAAGCGAGTAACCGGTTACTAATTGACAATGATTGAAGAATTTGTAAATCTTTGCTTTGAAATAAGGTATCATTACGAAAATCTGAGATTACCTTTACTATGCAGTCTAAAACACATTTCCTAGCTATCCAATCGGGTAATCGACAATTTTTCGAACGTTGTACAAAATTTCCAGAGCATAATAAAAACGGGAGGGTTTTAGCCGTTAATTAAATTAGATTAACGGTCTGATTTTAGCTAGTAGAATTATTTGTAAATAAAAATACAGATATTCGGTTACTTATTTGTAATTAGAAGAAGCAAATTATTGAAGATAATATTCATTTTTTAATGATAACGGGTGCAATGTGATATTTCGAACATTTTTGAAAGTTGTTATTACAAAAAGGGGGATAATATCTAGTACACAAATTATAATTTCTGATATATTTTCTAGATCAATAATCGGGTAATCGACAATTTTTTGAACGTTGTATAAAATTGCTGGAGAATGATCAAAATGGGGTGGTTTAGTCTGATATTGTTTTAGATATGAGATATTTGGTAGCATAACGGCATGATTTTAGCTTGTAATATCAATCGTTAACGAAAATACGGGTATTCGGGTATTTATTCAAAATTAAAAGATAATTTTTAAAGAGTATGTTCAATTTGGAATTATAAAGGAAATCTTGCACCATTTCGGCGATTATTTGTGCGGATAACCGAGTACGAATTAGCCATAAATGATGAATTTGTAGAACTTTATAAATATAAATAAATAATTTAAATATATTAAAAGTAGTACGAATTAGCCATATACGATGAATTTTTAAAATGTTATAAATATAAATAAATAATTTAAATATATTAAAAGTAGGGATGACATTTGCTTTTCAAACTAAAATGCATAACATCTACGTCTGAAATCAGGTTATCGACAATTTATTTTGAAATAATTATTTCGCTCACGATTAAAAACCTGATGACTTTGTTTTTGAGAAAAAATATCTGGTATACCTGTTTTCATTTTGTAGGTGAATTTTCATAAACTTATTCGATGGTAAGAACTTAAGTAACCGCTTATCTATTTGCTATTATTAAGCTTCTTATAGAACTTTGTTGTTTATAATTATGTTCTTATTATTTAGGTGAACTTTAACATAATATTACTTAACAATGGGTACACAAATTACCGTTTAGAAGACGTTTTAATGAATTTCACTTTTTTTTTTAAATGAAATTTTGTTTTCTTTTTACCACTAATCGAATTTAAGTAACCGGCCAACAGATTACTGATAAACAAAGGCTGCAAGTAAGTAAATTCTACCAATCGAATAACGAGAAGAAACAAATTAATCAAAAATGTAATTTGTTGTTATGTCTCGAAAGACGAGTAATTGAATAAACATAACAATTCTAAATAAAATACCAATTTTATAAAACATAAATTATTAGAAATTTAAATTTTCCTTGAAAATACCGGTGGAAATTTCATAATCTGGGAAAATATAAATGATAATATAAAATTATTTACTAATAAACTTTACAAATTTGCATGAAATGGTCGATTATTCGAATAAAAGTAACCGGTTACTCAAAAAGTAATCGGTTTTGCAAAATGTTTATTGCATAAACAGATTGTGTTGTTGAATTTATTAATGACAAATTGTCCGAAAATTTTAATTTTAATTGAAATAACACAAAAACTGCAAGTTTCCATGAGGTTAAGGAAAAACAGGTTTACCTTTGGAAATACCGGGTTGTTTCAAAAGTTCTTTCGGTTAATTCATTAGTTCACCATACGTCACTTCTCATGACGTAGGGTTGCTTTAAACACTATCATAACTTCCTCCAAACCCTTCTCCGAACCGTTAAGAAAAAACTTTATATTTGAAATTAACTGATTTGCTGAGTTGAAAGAGCATCGTAAATTTATTGCCATATTATCATTTCTATCGGATAATTGATGCGGTATTCGTTTATTTACATGCAAATATTTCAATGAACAAAATAAGGGTATTCACGCCAATACGATTATATAGTGATTTAAAAGAAATATACGCGAAAAAAAAGTTGCAAATGAATAATATATAATTCGGTTAGTTGGTTAACCAAATAATAAAACAAAGAAGTTATTTATATGTTTATATGTTTATATGTTTCTGCAGTATTCGCGTAAAAGTAACTGGTTACTCCAAATACAATCAATAGACCTCTCAAATTTGTATTTTCTAAAACGTTAGAAATAGTTATAATACAGTATTAGAAATTGATAAAAATAACTAAAAAAAAGCTTTTGTCAATTCATTGAATATTTATGAATAAATTAATAATTAATAGACTAATAATAATAGAGTATCGATTAATCTTCTTTTCATTCAGCTCATGTTAAATTTTTTTAATTAGGTATTATTATTATTATGTCAAAAAGGGCAAAGAAAGAAGAAGACAGTCACATATCTTTTATTCGATTAATTGATTAAAACTACCGTTGATTGAGCAGATACAGATAAAAGAAACCTTCTTAGCAAAAACTTCATTTGAATATCTGAATATTGTTAAATATTTCCCATTACTATTATGTACAATTTCGCTTTATCGTCATAATCGATTATCATTCTCCAAAAATGTTTTCTTCGCCACGCTTTCCATTTGTGACAGCTAGTTAAGACAAATCTTTTCGCTGATTTCAACTTAAGCTGTCATGCTGTCGCATGTCAAATCTCCCCACACACATTAATTCTAAGTAAAAATTAAAACTTTTCAAGCTTTGTCGACTTTTCTCGCCCAACGGTTTCGAATCACAAGATTAATGCAATACTTTCACCATCACCAGCATAATCAAAATTTTGAAAAGCAAACAATCAGCGCACTACGAGTCAAGTAACCAGCCGTCGTCGTCGTCATCAAATGCCATCAAAAATAATAATCTGTATTGTAACGCCGAATAGACAAACGGTGGAATATTTGAGTTGCTTTTGGTAAAGTTTCGCATTTCAAAGGGTCCCTCCTCTTGCCCCCACAAGAGGGGCAATGGAACGATGGACGATGGCGGCCTGAACGTGTCATTGTTATGCTAAATAACTGAAGGGGTTTTACACTTTCCATAGAGATTTGCGCTAATGTAGAAAAGTAATCGTTGTAAAATGCGTGGCAACAAAAGGTGTAGGCGTAATGGGAGGTTTTTAAATTTTTTTTTTTCGCTTGCTTTTAATAACAATCGGCTAACCGGTTGCAAATGTGTGGTTGCCAATGCAAACTTCTTAATATTAAGACGACTTATTTATGATATGTGAATTGTGTGGTTGTTTAAAAATAGCTATGAATGAACTATGCGAACGCTTTTATTTTATTTTTTTTTTTTTAATTTTTTATGCCACATATTTTCTCAAGTTATTAACCCTAATTTGCATATTGTTTTGTTACAATTTATAGTCGGATTTGACCACGTCGTATGTATTTGGAGATTGTCAAAATTGATAAAGAAGTTTAACAACTGTTAGTAAAAGCCTACAATATTAAGCTTGTTGACAATAACTATGTCTTATACATTTTTGTATGATTTTATTGGCGTTACTACGTTATTAGAAAATTAGTCTAATAATTCTAAGCGTTTTGTTGACATAACCGTAATCTGTTGTGAACAATATTTGGCAATAAACGGAAACAAAAACTATAAATTAAACCTTCTATGGTATAAAAGCTTACGAAAAAAATGTTCTTAAAACATTGAAACACAATGTAGGTAGGTCGAAAATCTAAATGCATACATAAAAGATTTGTATTAGATAATAAATACTTTAGCAAATAAATGCAATTTTCAAACGGAATTAATCGGTTACTCAAAAAGTAACCGGTTAATTTTAATTTTTAATTCATATTATATTGCTGCTAATAACGATGCCACAATAAAAGTGTCCAAAATTAGTATTTTTTAATAAAAATATTTAAAAATATGTATCAACAAATTGCACTACAAATTGTTCAATTAACATGGCAAACAAAAAACCAAATAAAAAACAATGAATTGAAAAATGTATCCGTTATTTGAAAAAGTTGTCGAAAACAGTACTACAATAAAAGTTATCGAAAATTGATTTTGTTGAAAAAATAGGCAAAAACTGCCTTACATTATTATAAAATGTTACTACAAATTGTGCAAAGCACAATGACAAAAATAAACCTTATAAAAATAACACCCCATAATAATAAAATTTAACAATTTCTATATTGAGGACGTCTGTCCGAGTAAAATAACCGGTTACTTAAAAAGTAACCGACTTTACCACGTTTGTATTTTCTAACACGTTTGAAGTTAATAACAATTCTACAACTAAAATGTCCGAAAATAGATTTTGTTCACAAAAATTACCAGAAGCCACCATAGTATATAAGAAAATGTTACTGCAAATTCTTCAAATCGTGTAATATAAAAACGAACTTTAGAAAAAAATAAAACCTCTTTTAATAAGCTTTAATAATTTGCATACCGCAAACAGTTACTCAAGCAAAAGTAACCGGTTACTCAAAAAGTAATCGGTTTTCTATTACTTTTATTTCCCAAAACAATATGGTTAATAACGTTATTGCAGTAAAAATGTCCGATAATTGAATTTTTTAATAAAAATAATTGAGCATTAACTAGAAAAACAAATTTTATTACAAATCAAATCATACTCGTAATATAAAAATGGACGATATACGAACAGCTTACTAAAAAAATTTAATAATTTAAACATTGCAAACCATTACTTAATTAAAAATGATCGGTTACTCACAAATAACCGATTACTTTTAAATTTTTGTTTTATACAATGTTGCTGTTAATAATGACACCACAATAGAAGTGACCAAAATGTATTTTTTTAAATTATATTTTAACAAAAATATTCCCCAAACCAAAGCTGCTTAAAATAGATTCAGATTTTATATAACTCTTGCAAACGTACAAAAAATATGTCACAATAGAGCACCATTTTGCATGTTTAACGGCAAGTACTCTTAAAAATGTGATGGACTAACAAATTATTTAATTTGTTTCTCAGTGTAATAACCCATGAAATATACTGTGATTCGAATAAAAACTTAATGGTTACTCAAACTGTAATTATATTAATTTTGACATTACAACAAAAGTCACGTTACAAATAATTTTGTGACGTTACAAACACATTTTCTGTAGTAAACTTTTTAAACTTCGTTAACAATGAAAAAATTTATGTGAAAACTAATTCCTCTGCTAATAAGCTTTACAAATATATTTAAAGTAACCGGTTGTAATTGATTTATGAAAAAGTAAGCTATTGCGAAATCTTTATATTAATTTTGGCATTACAACAAAAGTCACTTTACAAATAATTTGTGACGTAACAAACACATTTTCTATAGTAAATCTTTCGAACTTTGTTAATCATGAAAAAAATCATGTAAAAATTACCTCCTCTGCTAATAAGCTTTACAAATATATTTAAAGTAACCGGTTACTCGAATAAAAGTGACCGGTTACTCAAAAAGTAATCGGTTTTCAGAAATATTGCTTATACAGAAAGCTTGTATTATTGCTGATAAAGCAAAAAAATTGTCCGAGAATTGTATTTTCTTCTTAACACATTGCAAACTATCGATATTTTCAGACAAGATTAAGATTTTAATTACTTTCAGAGCATTGGAAGTAATTAAAATCTTAACATTCAAATACAATTTTCAAAATCAAACTGTGTGTTAGCAAACTTGTTGCAAATATTGGATTGCAATAATTTTTTTTAACATATATATAACCGGAACTTTAACATTATCATTGGTTATTGCGATAAAGGATTCCTAACTCCAAAATTCTAATAAATATCTCTAAAAAAGAACGCATTTTAAAAATAAATATAAAATACTAGTATGAAATACTGGTAAGAAATATTAGTATGAAATGAAAAAATTAGTAAAAAAATACTAGAAATACTAGTATGAAATACTAGAAATACTAGTACGAACTACTGGTATGAAATACAGGTATTAAATACTAAAAATACTAAAGAATCCTACCTGTTATTCGAATAAAATGAAAAAAAAAAATATTATCGATTAGCGTATTATAAATATTCGCAGTCCGCGGTAGTGTTCGCATAAAATGTTACCTCAAGTGTTCACAAAATGGCTGATTCAGCACAAGCAAATAAAAAAAAGAGATTTTTAAAAATAATCATTTTAAAAAAGTGACCTGGTAACCGCCGCATTTTGTAAGTAATACATTTTGAAAATCAGCCAATTTATGAAAATAAATGTAACAAAAATGAATCATTTACTGTTAATATATTAAAAAGTACGCAAAATAGTCAGTTACTTAAATAATTGTAAACGATTACTCAAAAATTAATAGTTTTTCCAAAACGTTCATTTACCCGGAAATATCCGAAAATTGGAAATTTCAATCAGATTAATAAAACATATAATTTTTCATAGAACAAAGTCTTAGATCTGAGTAATCAATAATAATTTAAGAGGCTATTTATTAATTATAACATAAATTAATTGAAACTCCAAATTATTTACCAACATTTGTACATTTTTATGATTCAAAAAAGTTTGCAACTATCGATTTAAGTGACTATTTATTAGTTATAACAGAATTCAATTGAAACAACAAACATTTCTAAATTTTTATAATTCAAAAAGATTTACAACTATCGACTTATGTAGATCGACTATTCTATCCAAACACTAGCTAACTGAAAAATTCATAGAAAAAGGTAATTTTTCTAATAAAACTTTATTAAATGTTATGAAATTAGTTTCGGTTTCTTAAGGTAATTGTAAATTCAAATGTTTTTGCTACTGAAATGTATAATCGATAACAATTGGAAATTTAGGAATCGCAAAAATAGTAAACGAAATTAACTAAGCTACACCAAGAAAATTGAACCGGTTACTCACAAGTAATCACTAAAGCCAAATGTTTCTTCTCACTTAATCAAGTAAACAGTCCGAAAACCTGACTTTCTAAGTGAAAATACTATGAAAAAAATTATGAATTTCAAGTAACACCAAAATGCAATAGACAACCGCGTACCGGACAAAATGTGACCCCCAGCTAATAAAGTTGCAATTGGTGTTTAGTAACAGTTTTTTTTTCGTATCCGAAAAGTAACGATGATTACGCAAGCATTAGCTATAGCGGAAAACAAAGCGTAAGAAAAAGTAACGAATTATAGACCACCAAGAGGCATAACCCACCACTTCAGGCACCAAAAGCAGCAGCAGCCAGAGCAGCATGAAAATTTCAGCAATTGCATAAAAGTGTTTCTATTGTCTATCTAATCATTTGAGTGTCTGACGAGAGTTGCAAAAAAAGAAACAAAGCTGTACTGGAACAAAAAATTAGGAAATATATTTTGTTGGTGGTTAGGTTTTTAACGCCTTATTACCAAAGCACTTTTTTGCACTTTTTGTTGTAACATTTCTGAAAAAAAAAACCTATAAAATAATAATAAAATCGCCTACAACATAAAGGAAATAACACAACAGCAGCTGTATGAAATGAAATAAGACCGGCGATGTAACGTTTATGGTTACCCCCACTCACTGCAACACTTGCATTATGCACCAGTCGTCAGTAAGGAATGACTCAATGATAGTTTTAGGGCAACTGCAGTAACAGAAAATTTGTTACACCTTTGTGCATTTTTGAGTAAGTTTCGGGCTAAAATAAATTTATATAGTTTGACATATATCACATGTAATTAATGTCATATTGCATAATTGCGTTAGAGAAAAGCCCACGTTAAATGATCAGATTTATACGATTTTATTTGAAAATTTGAAACCGGTTCTGAACGCTAAACTATTTAATTTCTATTAGAATTGTTATTTATTTAGCCAGAACATAGCCAACTTCGATTTTGTACGTTAGCCACACAAAAAAGGCTTCATCGTTTTATAAAAGGTGGCCTCACCAGTAAGTTAGAGATAAATTTGTCAGATGTAGAATGTGATACTGTAGAGGCACACATGTGGCAACACCATGACCGTGACATGTTAGCGATATTGTGTCACCATCATATCTGTGCTTACAAGGGAAGGCGGCTTAATTCCCAAATTTATCGCTTGAGGTACACATTAAATGTTTTCCGAATAATCGCTGTTATGAAAATTTGTTATAACGCTTGAAATATAGAGAATTTTGAAAACACGATTGGACATAAATGTGCGTCTTAAGAAAGCAAAAACTAATGGCAAAAAAAAAAAAATATATTCTAGCCTACATGAATTTTATAAGATGTTATGTAATTTGTCAAAAATCAATCTTTTGCAAAATTGCTATAACTTGTAAAATATGCCGAATTCTGAGCTGGGCAAATATATGTTTAAATAATAAAATTAAATAAATTAAAATAACATTCAAGAATTAAATCTATATTGTTCTAGCTGTATTTATATACATAGTTTAGGTTTTCCTTGTGAATACAGAAATGTAAGGTTAAGTAAAAATAAATCCATTATTTTCCCAGCAGATGGCTTTACTAATCTGTTGTATCTTGAGTTGTAAAAGTGCGATTGGGTTACGCTAGGAGGCGTTAATACAATAGATTTCGTACTCTAAAAACTACTAACTTTTCAGATTGCTTAACTCAGAATTGTTAGAGTGCGCTTTCAGGGTGGACAAAATATTTGATAGAGATTAAAATGTAGGTTAGGTGGCTGAAAATGTTTATGATCCTGATACTGTAACAGGCAACTACTCGCAATTTTCGTTTTGTCGATTTCGTTGCGGTAATTTTGATACCAAAGATGAACCACACACACAATATTTCGGTTATCCGGGAGCTAAAAATCGAATACAAAAAGATTTAAAGCAAAAAAAAAAGAAAAAAGCTTGTGGAACAAAATTCCATTTCTACTGACGGGCAGGTCTCGGATTCGTGCCCTGTCATCTGTATCTTTTTGATCTCTCGAAGGTACGGACAGGCATGGGGTTTTTCCCTATGTCTATATTTCATGGTTGCCGTTCACCGTCGCCGAACGGAAAGGGTTTGGAGTTGTCCCCGCCTCCCACCGGTGAGTATGTAGTATTGACCGTTCCATCTGCCTGGGGTCTCCGTGCCTGCAGGTATGTAAAAATGTTCAGTCTGTACTCTTTTGCCACAGGGCGACCAATCCCCTGAAGTATGGTGTCTAAATCACGACTTGGTAGTAGCTTGACTATTTGCTTTGCTACGCAGCTCCAACGGTGAGTTTGGCCGGTAGCGTGGGGATCAGGAGGCCCCGGGACTGAGTTCCCGCCTGATCATTTGGTGTTGGAGCATCACGCGGGTTGTGGTTGATACCAAAATCGCTGGTAGAGACTTTGTGCTCGAATGTGGAGTTGCATTGCAACCGGGTGCTACAGACCCATAGAGTAGCAGAGGTGGTAAGATATAGGTCTCACCTCCACCAATAGGGATTATGTTCCATACTAGCATAATCAATTTGGTATCTCCTGGCTGCGAAGAAAGGGTTGACAATATGCGGTAGTACCGCAATTGTCAGCCCCTTTTCCTAGATAGCCCAAGTTTTACTTGGCTATCCCAGAAAGGCGTTGGCAATCTCATTGTAATATTCCCAGTGTGTCACACATCGTGAGTTAGGCCTTCACGGCGAGACTCACGTAAAACCCTCGTTTACTGAAGGGTTCTGAAGGGGATGATGGCTGACGATGAAAAGTAAATCACTACCGACAACGTCAAGAGGAAACTATAGTGGTCGAATCGCGGTGAGGAGGCGCAAACGATGACTAATCCTGAGTTGACTGCTAGGGAGATTTTTTTGTGTTTGTGGGGTGAAATTAGCAGGGAATCATCTACTCTTAATTCAGACCTGTACTGTCAATTCTTAGATCGTTTGGGGGAAGCTATCGATCAAAAGCAGTCAACCAATAGGAGAGGAACTGTGTTCCATTAGGACGACGCCAGGTTACTCACATCGCTAGTGACTCACCAGAAGCTCCAGGAGTTTCGTTGGAAGGTTCTTACGCAATTAAAGCGAATTATTTTGCTGGTGAAATATTTACCTCAAGAGAAGCTTGACTGTTTCGGTCTTTTCCGTGATAGGAAGCAAGGTTTCTATGACATTATCATAATGTAGTTATGCCTTCAAAATGGCAACAAGTTATTGAACAATATGATGCAAATTTGACCTAAATCGGATCATTCTAACTATGCCAAAAAAAGCCTTCAATGCCATGCAAAAAATAATGAATTTTGTACTACACTTTATATACATATATATGCTTTCATGGAAAAACGACTTAACTCAGAATTTATCGTTTGATTTATTAAGCGTTTTGTAAAAAATCGCTATTATGGGAATCTGTTATAACCTGTGAAATATATGGAATCTAGGCATTGCGCTTAGAAGACGACATTTGTCTTAAGGAGCCAAACAATAATAACAAAAACATATTCTTGCTGCTTCGATATTTAGAGATATTATGTAACCTTTCAAAAATCGATAAATTGAAAAGATTGTAGTAACTTGTCAACGACATCGAATTTTGGAATGGCAAAATGGCAAATTTTTGCATTTATTCGCCTTTTTTTAGATACTCGTATCTATCTGTGCTTAAAAGGAAAAAGGACTTAAGTGGATTTAAGACAAGGTTGAATTTTTTTCGTTATTGTCATTGCCCTTATTCTGGTCATTGCCCTTAATAATAAACTCTATTAAGCCTTCTTCAAAAAATCGCTATTAGAAGAATTTGTTTTAACTTTCAAAATATATGAAATTTCGAAATTGCGATTAGACGACAGCATGTGTCTTAAGGACATTAACAATAGTAATGAAAGACATGTTCTGACTTTTATCATTATTTAGAGATATTATGAAATTTAAAAAAAAAATCGCTATTTTGAAAAATTGCTGTAATTTGTGAACTACATGGAATTTTTGAATGGGAATTGGAAGTAAATATGCGCCTAAATAAGGACCATAATAATACCAAACAAATGCTTAATCCATTGAAATCTGTTTCAGATATTAAGCTTTTTCAAAAAATCGCTATTAAGAGAATACATAGAATAATTTGTGAACTAAATGGAATTTTGGAATGAAGATGATAAGAAAAATTGCGTCAGAGTAAGGGTAAAGGCAATAACGAAAAAAATTCAACTTTGTCTTAAATCCACTTAAGTCGTTTTTCTTAAACACAGATAGAAATTTAAAAAAGGGTGAATAAATGCAAAAAATTTTCAGAATTTCTTAAGAAATCTAAAAGCAAAATCGACAAGTTATTGCTCATACTATATGTTTTTGTTTGCTCTATAGATTTCTTGCAATTAAACTGGGTTTTAACACAATAATCTACGGCAAAATCTTAAACAATTTGCTGTGGTTTCATTTCGAATCAAAACGTAATTAAAACTTGTTTACTGCACACAACTTTACAATGAATTCATCGCGGTTTATAACACCTCAATGTTGATGATACAAATCGTAGAAGAGATTCACAGATATGAGGGGAGGAAACGTGGAAGAGGAGGAGGAGGACGAGCTCCATGAATAGCAACGAATAGTTTGAAATATCATTATTATTTTTGCATAATAGTTGATGTATCAATGGAAATCAATTATTTTGAATTGTTTGCAAAATAAGCAATGATTATAGCGAGGAAGAGATATTGCCAGAAATAACCGGTTATTTTGAAAATAAAAAAAATGAAAACGAACTAAATAATTCAAGTGGCAACATTTTTTGAATAATTTATTTACGGAATAACCTCAATATAAGTGTGTGAGAGTTTTCTAAATGAATGAAGGAATATTTTGTACCCACCCATAAACCAGTTAGCCGTATAATTTTAGCAAAGTATAGGGTGGCGCATAAGCAACGCTAAGATTTGATCAGTGAATACATTTTTTGTTTGTCTTTTTTTTTTCGTCTCTTTATAGAATTAACTAAATAATACTTGGGAAATTTATGATGGAAAAGCTTAGCACAGAACAAAGAACTAAAGTTGTTAAATTTTACTTTGAAAATCAGCATTCGATTATTCAGATCATATCGAAATTTCTTTCATGTTCGAAATGCTCCTAGCGCTCCAACACTTTACCGATTGGTTCAGCGGATTGGTTTGGACAACAAGGGGCTGTCTGTGATTTCCGCGCGCTGAAAGACCTCATGCAGTTCGAAATGAAGTGACCATTGCTCGAGTGTAAGCAAGTATTGAGGAAAACCCCGAAACTTCCACCAGGCGACGTTCTCAGCAGTTAGAGATGTCTAGGCGGTCTTTGCAAAGAATTTTACATATGTTTCCCATATAAGATGCAATTGATTCACGAGTTAAAATCAAATGATGCACAAGAACGCATTCAATATAGTCACCGTTAAGGTTACTTATGCGCCACCCTATATAATGCGAAAAGTTTCCACTGGCATATATTGAAGGTTAAAAATATCCGAAAAAACAGGAACATAAACTTGAGGAAATTGTATAAAATGTATTAACAATTTTAAATTTCTTTGGCAGATTTCATAAAATATTATGAATGAATGCAATTCTATTCAAAAAAAAAAAACATGTTTTGATCCGCTGTTTTCGCCAAGATCATCTTTCCATGACTACAAATTATCAAATTTGTGGAGAATGTGATTATCATTTTCAACAAGATCATTATATGACTTTCATTTTCGAATATGCCACTGATTTAATTTCAATCAGCTAATGTTATCTTGAATGAATGAATGAAATCAATTTGATAACCGGTTATTTGAACTGAGAAATTAAATTAGTAGATTCTGATCATCAAATTAACACAAATATGCGATTCAAATATTCATTTATGACGAAGATCTAATTAAAATATTTTTATTTCATGCTAATTTGATTGAGGATGCTTTATAATTATTCATGAAATAAGTTTAATACATTCGAGAGTTGTCAATTTCACCATATTGAGAAATAATCGATTAAGAAAAATAATAATAATAAAATAATCGATTACTCCAAATAGAGCAAACTATTAATGCAGAAAAGAAGGTAAAATTCCTCTAGATGTTTATCTGGCAACTTCATTGTTAAAAAAAAAAAAACTTATAGGGTAACTAATGAATTCTACTACATACAATTATAATATTTCAAATAACTTTTTTCAACACATACAGGGTTGCCCATATTCGACGGACCCATCTGGCAACGC